>OY744478.1:4838598-5091607 GCA_963556175.1 Tipula confusa
TAACTCATTTTAATTTTCTTGGTGAATGCAAACATTACAAGGCATCGCACACTAGTCAACCTCATCATATGGACATCTGACTACTTTTGTTTTGTAGAACAATTCTCTAGCTAACTATTTGAGTATGCCACATACTTGCGGAACATCTGTGAATAGGCCAATCTTTGATACAGTGAGCCCATCATTTATTTTAATTTTCTTGGTGAATGCAAACATTACAAGGCATCGGCACACTAGTCAACTTCATCATATGGACATCTGAATACTTTTGTTTTGTAAAACAATTATCTAGCTAACTTTTTGTGTATGCCACATACTTGCGAAACATCTGTGAATAGGCCAATCTTTGATACAGTGAACCCATAATTTATTTTAATTTTCTTGGTGAATGCAAACATTACAAGGCATCGGCACACTAGTCAACTTCATCATATGGACATCTGACTACTTTTGTTTTGTAAAACAATTATCTAGCTAACTTTTTGTGTATGCCACATACTTGCGAAACATCTGTGAATAGGCCAATCTTTGATACAGTGAACCCATAATTTATTTTAATTTTCTTGGTGAATGCAAACATTACAAGGCATCGGCACACTAGTCAACTTCATCATATGGACATTTGACTACTTTTGTTTTGTAAAACAATTATCTAGCTAACTTTTTGTGTATGCCACATACTTGCGAAACATCTGTGAATAGGCCAATCTTTGATACAGTGAACCCATAATTTATTTTAATTTTTTTGGTAAATGCAAATTTATGAAGGCATCGGCACACTGGTCAACCTCATCGTATGGACATCTCACTCCTTTAGTTTTGTAGAACAATTCTCTAGCTAACTATTTGTGTATGCCACATACTTGCGGAACATCTGTGAATAGGCCAATCTTTGATACAGTGAACCCATAATTCATTTTAATTTTCTTGGTGAATGCAAACATTACAAGGCATCGGCACACTAGTCAACTTCATCATATGGACATCTGACTACTTTTGTTTTGTAGAACAATTCTCTAGCTAGCTATTTGTGTATGCCACATACTTGCGGAACATCTGTGAATAGGCCAATCTTTGATACAGTGAACCCATAATTTATTTTAATTTTCTTGGTGAATGCAAACATTACAAGGCATCGGCACACTAGTCAACTTCATCATATGGACATCTGACTACTTTTGTTTTGTAGAACAATTCTCTAGCTAGCTATTTGTGTATGCCACATACTTGCGGAACATCTGTGAATAGGCCAATCTTTGATACAGTGAACCCATAACTCATTTTAATTTTCTTGGTGAATGCAAACATTACAAGGCATCGGCACACTAGTCAACTTCATCATATGGACATCTGACTACTTTTGTTTTGTAGAACAATTCTCTAGCTAGCTATTTGTGTATGCCACATACTTGCGGAACATCTGTGAATAGGCCAATCTTTGATACAGTGAACCCATAACTCATTTTAATTTTCTTGGTGAATGCAAACATTACAAGGCATCGGCACACTAGTCAACTTCATCATATGGACATCTGACTACTTTTGTTTTGTAAAACAATTATCTAGCTAACTTTTTGTGTATGCCACATACTTGCGAAACATCTGTGAATAGGCCAATCTTTGATACAGTGAACCCATAATTTATTTTAATTTTCTTGGTGAATGCAAACATTACAAGGCATCGCACACTAGTCAACCTCATAATATGGACATCTGACTACTTTTGTTTTGTAGAACAATTCTCTAGCTAACTATTTGTGTATGCCACATACTTGCGGAACATCTGTGAATAGGCCAATCTTTGATACAGTGAACCCATAACTCATTTTAATTTTCTTGTTGAATGCAAACATTACAAGGCATCGCACACTAGTCAACCTCATCATATGGACATCTGACTACTTTTGTTTTGTAGAACAATTCTCTAGCTAACTATTTGTGTATGCCACATACTTGCGGAACATCTGTGAATAGGCCAATCTTTGATACAGTGAACCCATAACTAATTTTAATTTTCTTGGTGAATGCAAACATTACAAGGCATCGCACACTAGTCAACCTCATCATATGGACATCTGACTACTTTTGTTTTGTAAAACAATTCTCTAGCTAACTTTTTGTGTATGCCACATACTTGCGAAACATCTGTGAATAGGCCAATCTTTGATACAGTGAACCCATAATTTATTTTAATTTTCTTGGTGAATGCAAACATTACAAGGCATCGGCACACTAGTCAACTTCATCATATGGACATCTGACTACTTTTGTTTTGTAAAACAATTATCTAGCTAACTTTTTGTGTATGCCACATACTTGCGAAACATCTGTGAATAGGCCAATCTTTGATACAGTGAACCCATAATTTATTTTAATTTTCTTGGTAAATGCAAATTTATGAAGGCATCGGCACACTGGTCAACCTCATCTTATGGACATCTCACTACTTTAGTTTTGTAGAACAATTCTCTAGCTAACTATTTGTGTATGCCACATACTTGCGGAACATCTGTGAATAGGCCAATCTTTGATACAGTGAACCCATAACTCATTTTAATTTTCTTGGTGAATGCAAACATTACAAGGCATCGCACACTAGTCAACCTCATAATATGGACATCTGACTACTTTTGTTTTGTAGAACAATTCTCTAGCTAACTATTTGTGTATGCCACATACTTGCGGAACATCTGTGAATAGACCAATCTTTGATACAGTGAACCCATAATTTATTTTAATTTTCTTGGTGAATGCAAACATTACAAGGCATCGGCACACTAGTCAACTTCATCATATGGACATCTGACTACTTTTGTTTTGTAAAACAATTCTCTAGCTAACTATTTGTGTATGCCACATACTTGCGGAACATCTGTGAATAGGCCAATTTTTGATACAGTGAACCCATAATTTATTTTAATTTTCTTGGTGAATGCAAACATTACAAGGCATCGGCACACTAGTCAACTTCATCATATGGACATCTGACTACTTTTGTTTTGTAAAACAATTATCTAGCTAACTTTTTGTGTATGCCACATACTTGCGAAACATCTGTGAATAGGCCAATCTTTGATACAGTGAACCCATAATTTATTTTAATTTTCTTGGTGAATGCAAACATTACAAGGCATCGGCACACTAGTCAACCTCATCATATGGACATCTGACTACTTTTGTTTTGTAGAACAATTCTCTAGCTAACTATTTGTGTATGCCACATACTTGCGGAACATCTGTGAATAGGCCAATCTTTGATACAGTGAACCCATAACTCATTTTAATTTTCTTGGTGAATGCAAACATTACAAGGCATCGCACACTAGTCAACCTCATCATATGGACATCTGACTACTTTTGTTTTGTAGAACAATTCTCTAGCTAACTATTTGTGTATGCCACATACTTGCGGAACATCTGTGAATAGGCCAATCTTTGATACAGTGAACCCATAATTTATTTTAATTTTCTTGGTGAATGCAAACATTACAAGGCATCGGCACACTAGTCAACTTCATCATATGGACATCTGACTACTTTTGTTTTGTAAAACAATTATCTAGCTAACTTTTTGTGTATGCCACATACTTGCGAAACATCTGTGAATAGGCCAATCTTTGATACAGTGAACCCATAATTTATTTTAATTTTCTTGGTAAATGCAAATTTATGAAGGCATCGGCACACTGGTCAACCTCATCGTATGGACATCTCACTACTTTAGTTTTGTAGAACAATTCTCTAGCTAACTATTTGTGTATGCCACATACTTGCGGAACATCTGTGAATAGGCCAATCTTTGATACAGTGAACCCATAACTCATTTTAATTTTCTTGGTGAATGCAAACATTACAAGGCATCGCACACTAGTCAACCTCATCATATGGACATCTGACTACTTTTGTTTTGTAGAACAATTCTCTAGCTAACTATTTGTGTATGCCACATACTTGCGGAACATCTGTGAATAGGCCAATCTTTGATACAGTGAACCCATAACTCATTTTAATTTTCTTGGTGAATGCAAACATTACAAGGCATCGCACACTAGTCAACCTCATCATATGGACATCTGACTACTTTTGTTTTGTAGAACAATTCTCTAGCTAACTATTTGTGTATGCCACATACTTGCAGAACATCTGTGAATAGGCCAATCTTTGATACAGTGAACCCATAACTCATTTTAATTTTCTTGGTGAATGCAAACATTACAAGGCATCGCACACTAGTCAACCTCATCATATGGACATCTGACTACTTTTGTTTTGTAGAACAATTCTCTAGCTAACTATTTGTGTATGCCACATACTTGCGGAACATCTGTGAATAGGCCAATCTTTGATACAGTGAACCCATAATTTATTTTAATTTTCTTGGTGAATGCAAACATTACAAGGCATCGGCACACTAGTCAACTTCATCATATGGACATCTGACTACTTTTGTTTTGTAAAACAATTATCTAGCTAACTTTTTGTGTATGCCACATACTTGCGAAAAATCTGTGAATAGGCCAATCTTTGATACAGTGAACCCATAATTTATTTTAATTTTCTTGGTGAATGCAAACATTACAAGGCATCGGCACACTAGTCAACCTCATCATATGGACATCTGACTACTTTTGTTTTGTAGAACAATTCTCTAGCTAACTATTTGTGTATGCCACATACTTGCGGAACATCTGTGAATAGGCCAATCTTTGATACAGTGAACCCATAACTCATTTTAATTTTCTTGGTGAATGCAAACATTACAAGGCATCGCACACTAGTCAACCTCATCATATGGACATCTGATTACTTTTGTTTTGTAGAACAATTCTCTAGCTAACTATTTGTGTATGCCACATACTTGCGGAACATCTGTGAATAGACCAATCTTTGATCCAGTGAACCCATAATTTATTTTAATTTTCTTGGTGAATGCAAACATTACAAGGTATCGGCACACTAGTCAACTTCATCATATGGACATCTGACTACTTTTGTTTTGTAAAACAATTCTCTAGCTAACTATTTGTGTATGCCACATACTTGCGGAACATCTGTGAATAGGCCAATCTTTGATACAGTGAACCCATAATTTATTTTAATTTTCTTGGTGAATGCAAACATTACAAGGCATCGGCACACTAGTCAACTTCATCATATGGACATATGACTACTTTTGTTTTGTAAAACAATTATCTAGCTAACTTTTTGTGTATGCCACATACTTGCGAAACATCTGTGAATAGGCCAATCTTTGATACAGTGAACCTATAATTTATTTAAATTTTCTTGGTGAATGCAAACATTACAAGGCATCGGCACACTAGTCAACTTCATCATATGGACATCTGACTACTTTTGTTTTGTAGAACAATTATCTAGCTTACTTTTTGTGTATGCCACATACTTGCGAAACATCTGTGAATAGGCCAATCTTTGATACAGTGAACCCATAATTTATTTTAATTTTCTTGGTGAATGCAAACATTACAAGGCATCGGCACTCTAGTCAACCTCATCATATGGACATCTGACTACTTTTGTTTTGTAAAACAATTATCTAGCTAACTATTTGTGTATGCTACATACTTGCGGAACATCTGTGAATAGGCCAATCTTTGATACAGTGAACCCATAACTCATTTTAATTTTCTTGGTGAATGCAAACATTACAAGGCATCGGCACACTAGTCAACCTCATCATATGGACATCTGACTACTTTTGTTTTGTAGAACAATTCTCTAGCTAACTATTTGTGTATGCCACATACTTGCGAAACATCTGTGAATAGGCCAATCTTTGATACAGTGAACCCATAACTCATTTTAATTTTCTTGGTGAATGCAAACATTACAAGGCATCGCACACTAGTCAACCTCATCATATGGACATCTGACTACTTTTGTTTTGTAGAACAATTCTCTAGCTAACTTTTTGTGTATGCCACATACTTGCGGAACATCTGTGAATAGACCAATCTTTGATACAGTGAACCCATAATTTATTTTAATTTTCTTGGTGAATGCAAACATTACAAGGCATCGGCACACTAGTCAACTTCATCATATGGACATCTGACTACTTTTGTTTTGTAAAACAATTCTCTAGCTAACTATTTGTGTATGCCACATACTTGCGGAACATCTGTGAATAGGCCAATCTTTGATACAGTGAACCCATAATTTATTTTAATTTTCTTGGTGAATGCAAACATTACAAGGCATCGGCACACTAGTCAACTTCATCATATGGACATCTGACTACTTTTGTTTTGTAAAACAATTATCTAGCTAACTTTTTGTGTATGCCACATACTTGCGAAATATCTGTGAATAGGCCAATCTTTGATACAGTGAACCCATAATTTATTTTAATTTTCTTGGTGAATGCAAACATTACAAGGCATCGGCACACTAGTCAACCTCATCATATGGACATCTGACTACTTTTGTTTTGTAGAACAATTCTCTAGCTAACTATTTGTGTATGCCACATACTTGCGGAACATCTGTGAATAGGCCAATCTTTGATACAGTGAACCCATAACTCATTTTAATTTTCTTGGTGAATGCAAACATTACAAGGCATCGCACATTAGTCAACCTCATCATATGGACATCTGACTACTTTTGTTTTGTAGAACAATTCTCTAGCTAACTTTTTGTGTATGCCACATACTTGCGGAACATCTGTGAATAGACCAATCTTTGATACAGTGAACCCATAATTTATTTTAATTTTCTTGGTGAATGCAAACATTACAAGGCATCGGCACACTAGTCAACTTCATCATATGGACATCTGACTACTTTTGTTTTGTAAAACAATTATCTAGCTAACTATTTGTGTATGCCACATACTTGCGGAACATCTGTGAATAGGCCAATCTTTGATACAGTGAACCCATAATTTATTTTAATTTTCTTGGTGAATGCAAACATTACAAGGCATCGGCACACTAGTCAACTTCATCATATGGACATCTGACTACTTTTGTTTTGTAAAACAATTATCTAGCTAACTTTTTGTGTATGCCACATACTTGCGAAACATCTGTGAATAGGCCAATCTTTGATACAGTGAACCCATAATTTATTTTAATTTTCTTGGTGAATGCAAACATTACAAGGCATCGGCACACTAGTCAACCTCATCATATGGACATTTGACTACTTTTGTTTTGTAGAACAATTCTCTAGCTAACTATTTGTGTATGCCACATACTTGCAGAACATCTGTGAATAGGCCAATCTTTGATACAGTGAACCCATAACTCATTTTAATTTTCTTG
Source organism: Tipula confusa (assembly GCA_963556175.1). NCBI lineage: Eukaryota > Metazoa > Arthropoda > Insecta > Diptera > Tipulidae > Tipula > Tipula confusa. The sequence goes on from OY744478.1 coordinate 4,845,888, forward strand.
GTGAATGCAAACATTACAAGGCATCGCACACTAGTCAACCTCATCATATGGACATCTGACTACTTTTGTTTTGTAGAACAATTCTCTAGCTAACTATTTGTGTATGCCACATACTTGCGGAACATCTGTGAATAGGCCAATCTTTGATACAGTGAACCCATAACTCATTTTAATTTTCTTGGTGAATGCAAACATTACAAGGCATCGCACACTAGTCAACTTCATCATATGGACATCTGACTACTTTTGTTTTGTAGAACAATTCTCTAGCTAACTATTTGTGTATGCCACATACTTGCGGAACATCTGTGAATAGGCCAATCTTTGATACAGTGAACCCATAATTTATTTTAATTTTCTTGGTGAATGCAAACATTACAAGGCATCGGCACACTAGTCAACTTCATCATATGGACATCTGACTACTTTTGTTTTGTAAAACAATTATCTAGCTAACTTTTTGTGTATGCCACATACTTGCGAAACATCTGTGAATAGGCCAATCTTTGATACAGTGAACCCATAATTTATTTTAATTTTCTTGGTGAATGCAAACATTACAAGGCATCGGCACACTAGTCAACCTCATCATATGGACATCTGACTACTTTTGTTTTGTAGAACAATTCTCTAGCTAACTATTTGTGTATGCCACATACTTGCGGAACATCTGTGAATAGGCCAATCTTTGATACAGTGAACCCATAACTCATTTTAATTTTCTTGGTGAATGCAAACATTACAAGGCATCGCACACTAGTCAACCTCATCATATGGACATCTGACTACTTTTGTTTTGTAGAACAATTCTCTAGTTAACTATTTGTGTATGCCACATACTTGCGGAACATCTGTGAATAGGCCAATCTTTGATACAGTGAACCCATAACTCATTTTAATTTTCTTGGTGAATGCAAACATTACAAGGCATCGGCACACTAGTCAACTTCATCATATGGACATCTGACTACTTTTGTTTTGTAGAACAATTCTCTAGCTAACTATTTGTGTATGCTACATACTTGCGGAACATCTGTGAATAGGCCAATCTTTGATACAGTGAACCCATAACTCATTTTAATTTTCTTGGTGAATGCAAACATTACAAGGCATCGCACACTAGTCAACCTCTTCATATGGACATCTGACTACTTTTGTTTTGTAGAACAATTCTCTAGCTAACTATTTGTGTATGCCACATACTTGCGGAACATCTGTGAATAGGCCAATCTTTGATACAGTGAACCCATAACTCATTTTAATTTTCTTGGTGAATGCAAACATTACAAGGCATCGCACACTAGTCAACCTCATCATATGGACATCTGACTACTTTTGTTTTGTAGAACAATTCTCTAGCTAACTATTTGTGTATGCCACATACTTGCGGAACATCTGTGAATAGGCCAATCTTTGATACAGTGAACCCATAACTCATTTTAATTTTCTTGGTGAATGCAAACATTACAAGGCATCGGCACACTAGTCAACTTCATCATATGGACATCTGACTACTTTTGTTTTGTAGAACAATTCTCTAGCTAACTATTTGTGTATGCCACATACTTGCGGAACATCTGTGAATAGGCCAATCTTTGATACAGTGAACCCATAACTCATTTTAATTTTCTTGGTGAATGCAAACATTACAAGGCATCGCACACTAGTCAACCTCATCATATGGACATCTGACTACTTTTGTTTTGTAGAACAATTCTCTAGCTAACTATTTGTGTATGCCACATACTTGCGGAACATCTGTGAATAGGCCAATCTTTGATACAGTGAACCCATAACTCATTTTAATTTTCTTGGTGAATGCAAACATTACAAGGCATCGCACACTAGTCAACCTCATCATATGGACATCTGACTACTTTTGTTTTGTAGAACATTTCTCTAGCTAACTAATTGTGTATGCCACATACTTGCGGAACATCTGTGAATAGGCCAATCTTTGATACAGTGAACCCATAATTTATTTTAATTTTCTTGGTGAATGCAAACATTACAAGGCATCGGCACACTAGTCAACTTCATCATATGGACATCTGACTACTTTTGTTTTGTAGAACAATTCTCTAGCTAACTATTTGTGTATGCCACATACTTGCGGAACATCTGTGAATAGGCCAATCTTTGATACAGTGAACCCATAACTCATTTTAATTTTCTTGGTGAATGCAAACATTACAAGGCATCGCACACTAGTCAACCTCATCATATGGACATCTGACTACTTTTGTTTTGTAGAACAATTCTCTAGCTAACTATTTGTGTATGCCACATACTTGCGAAACATCTGTGAATAGGCCAATCTTTGATACAGTGAACCCATAATTTATTTTAATTTTCTTGGTAAATGCAAATTTATGAAGGCATCGGCACACTGGTCAACCTCATCGTATGGACATCTCACTACTTTAGTTTTGTAGAACAATTCTCTAGCTAACTATTTGTGTATGCCACATACTTGCGGAACATCTGTGAATAGGCCAATCTTTGATACAGTGAACCCATAACTCATTTTAATTTTCTTGGTGAATGCAAACATTACAAGGCATCGCACACTAGTCAACCTCATCATATGGACATCTGACTACTTTTGTTTTGTAGAACAATTCTCTAGCTAACTATTTGTGTATGCCACATACTTGCGGAACATCTGTGAATAGGCCAATCTTTGATACAGTGAACCCATAATTTATTTTAATTTTCTTGGTGAATGCAAACATTACAAGGCATCGGCACACTAGTCAACTTCATCATATGGACATCTGACTACTTTTGTTTTGTAAAACAATTATCTAGCTAACTTTTTGTGTATGCCACATACTTGCGAAACATCTGTGAATAGGCCAATCTTTGATACAGTGAACCCATAACTCATTTTAATTTTCTTGGTGAATGCAAACATTACAAGGCATCGCACACTAGTCAACCTCATCATATGGACATCTGACTACTTTTGTTTTGTAGAACAATTCTCTAGCTAACTATTTGTGTATGCCACATACTTGCGGAACATCTGTGAATAGGCCAATCTTTGATACAGTGAACCCATAACTCATTTTAATTTTCTTGGTGAATGCAAACATTACAAGGCATCGCACACTAGTCAACCTCATCATATGGACATCTGACTACTTTTGTTTTGTAGAACAATTCTCTAGCTAACTATTTGTGTATGCCACATACTTGCGGAACATCTGTGAATAGGCCAATCTTTGATACAGTGAACCCATAATTTATTTTAATTTTCTTGGTGAATGCAAACATTACAAGGCATCGGCACACTAGTCAACTTCATCATATGGACATCTGACTACTTTTGTTTTGTAAAACAATTATCTAGCTAACTTTTTGTTTATGCCACATACTTGCGAAACATCTGTGAATAGGCCAATCTTTGATACAGTGAACCCATAACTCATTTCAATTTTCTTGGTGAATGCAAACATTACAAGGCATCGCACACTAGTCAACCTCATCATATGGACATCTGACTACTTTTGTTTTTTAGAACAATACTCTAGCTAACTATTTGTGTATGCCACTTACTTGCGGAACATCTGTGAATAGGCCAATCTTTGATACAGTGAACCCATAACTCATTTTAATTTTCTTGGTGAATGCAAACATTACAAGGCATCGCACACTAGTCAACCTCATCATATGGACATCTGACTACTTTTGTTTTGTAGAACAATTCTCTAGCTAACTATTTGTGTATGCCACATACTTGCGGAACATCTGTGAATAGGCCAATCTTTGATACAGTGAACCCATAATTTATTTTAATTTTCTTGGTGAATGCAAACATTACAAGGCATCGGCACACTAGTCAACTTCATCATATGGACATCTGACTACTTTTGTTTTGTAAAACAATTATCTAGCTAACTTTTTGTTTATGCCACATACTTGCGAAACATCTGTGAATAGGCCAATCTTTGATACAGTGAACCCATAACTCATTTCAATTTTCTTGGTGAATGCAAACATTACAAGGCATCGCACACTAGTCAACCTCATCATATGGACATCTGACTACTTTTGTTTTGTAGAACAATTCTCTAGCTAACTATTTGTGTATGCCACATACTTGCGGAACATCTGTGAATAGGCCAATCTTTGATACAGTGAACCCATAATTTATTTTAATTTTCTTGGTAAATGCAAATTTATGAAGGCATCGGCACACTGGTCAACCTCATCGTATGGACATCTCACTACTCTAGTTTTGTAGAACAATTCTCTAGCTAACTATTTGTGTATCCCACATACTTGCGGAACATCTGTGAATAGGCCAATCTTTGATACAGTGAACCCATAACTCATTTTAATTTTCTTGGTGAATGCAAACATTACAAGGCATCGCACACTAGTCAACCTCATCATATGGACATCTGACTACTTTTGTTTTGTAGAACAATTCTCTAGCTAACTATTTGTGTATGCCACATACTTGCGGAACATCTGTGAATAGGCCAATCTTTGATACAGTGAACCCATAATTTATTTTAATTTTCTTGGTGAATGCAAACATTACAAGGCATCGCACACTAGTCAACCTCATCATATGGACATCTGACTACTTTTGTTTTGTAGAACAATTCTCTAGCTAACTATTTGTGTATGCCACATACTTGCGGAACATCTGTGAATAGGCCAATCTTTGATACAGTGAACCCATAACTCATTTTAATTTTCTTGGTGAATGCAAACATTACAAGGCATCGGCACACTAGTCAACTTCATCATATGGACATCTGACTACTTTTGTTTTGTAGAACAATTCTCTAGCTAACTATTTGTGTATGCCACATACTTGCGGAACATCTGTGAATAGGCCAATCTTTGATACAGTGAACCCATAACTCATTTTAATTTTCTTGGTGAATGCAAACATTACAAGGCATCGCACACTAGTCAACCTCATCATATGGACATCTGACTACTTTTGTTTTTTAGAACAATTCTCTAGCTAACTATTTGTGTATGCCACATACTTGCGGAACATCTGTGAATAGGCCAATCTTTGATACAGTGAACCCATAACTCATTTTAATTTTCTTGGTGAATGCAAACATTACAAGGCATCGCACACTAGTCAACCTCATCATATGGACATCTGACTACTTTTGTTTTGTAGAACAATTCTCTAGCTAACTATTTGTTTATGCCACATACTTGCGGAACATCTGTGAATAGGCCAATCTTTGATACAGTGAACCCATAACTCATTTTAATTTTCTTGGTGAATGCAAACATTACAAGGCATCGCACACTAGTCAACCTCATCATATGGACATCTGACTACTTTTGTTTTGTAGAACAATTCTCTAGCTAACTATTTGTGTATGCCACATACTTGCGGAACATCTGTGAATAGGCCAATCTTTGATACAGTGAACCCATAACTCATTTTAATTTTCTTGGTGAATGCAAACATTACAAGGCATCGCACACTAGTCAACCTCATCATATGGACATCTGACTACTTTTGTTTTTTAGAACAATACTCTAGCTAACTATTTGTGTATGCCACTTACTTGCGGAACATCTGTGAATAGGCCAATCTTTGATACAGTGAACCCATAACTCATTTTAATTTTCTTGGTGAATGCAAACATTACAAGGCATCGCACACTAGTCAACCTCATCATATGGACATCTGACTACTTTTGTTTTGTAGAACAATTCTCTAGCTAACTATTTGTGTATGCCACATACTTGCGGAACATCTGTGAATAGGCCAATCTTTGATACAGTGAACCCATAATTTATTTTAATTTTCTTGGTGAATGCAAACATTACAAGGCATCGGCACACTAGTCAACTTCATCATATGGACATCTGACTACTTTTGTTTTGTAAAACAATTATCTAGCTAACTTTTTGTGTATGCCACATACTTGCGAAACATCTGTGAATAGGCCAATCTTTGATACAGTGAACCCATAATTTATTTTAATTTTCTTGGTAAATGCAAATTTATGAAGGCATCGGCACACTGGTCAACCTCATCGTATGGACATCTCACTACTTTAGTTTTGTAGAACAATTCTCTAGCTAACTATTTGTGTATGCCACATACTTGCGGAACATCTGTGAATAGGCCAATCTTTGATACAGTGAACCCATAACTCATTTTAATTTTCTTGGTGAATGCAAACATTACAAGGCATCGCACACTAGTCAACCTCATCATATGGACATCTGACTACTTTTGTTTTGTAGAACAATTCTCTAGCTAACTATTTGTGTATGCCACATACTTGCGGAACATCTGTGAATAGGCCAATCTTTGATACAGTGAACTCATAATTTATTTTAATTTTCTTGGTGAATGCAAACATTACAAGGCATCGGCACACTAGTCAACTTCATCATATGGACATCTGACTACTTTTGTTTTGTAAAACAATTATCTAGCTAACTTTTTGTGTATGCCACATACTTGCGAAACATCTGTGAATAGGCCAATCTTTGATACAGTGAACCCATAATTTATTTTAATTTTCTTGGTAAATGCAAATTTATGAAGGCATCGGCACACTGGTCAACCTCATCGTATGGACATCTCACTACTTTAGTTTTGTAGAACAATTCTCTAGCTAACTATTTGTGTATGCCACATACTTGCGGAACATTTGTGAATAGGCCAATCTTTGATACAGTGAACCCATAACTCATTTTAATTTTCTTGGTGAATGCAAACATTACAAGGCATCGCACACTAGTCAACCTCATCATATGGACATCTGACTACTTTTGTTTTGTAGAACAATTCTCTAGCTAACTATTTGTGTATGCCACATACTTGCGGAACATCTGTGAATAGGCCAATCTTTGATACAGTGAACCCATAATTTATTTTAATTTTCTTGGTGAATGCAAACATTACAAGGCATCGGCACACTAGTCAACTTCATCATATGGACATCTGACTACTTTTGTTTTGTAAAACAATTATCTAGCTAACTTTTTGTGTATGCCACATACTTGCGAAACATCTGTGAATAGGCCAATCTTTGATACAGTGAACCCATAATTTATTTTAATTTTCTTGGTAAATGCAAATTTATGAAGGCATCGGCACACTGGTCAACCTCATCGTATGGACATCTCACTACTTTAGTTTTGTAGAACAATTCTCTAGCTAACTATTTGTGTATGCCACATACTTGCGGAACATCTGTGAATAGGCCAATCTTTGATACAGTGAACCCATAACTCATTTTAATTTTCTTGGTGAATGCAAACATTACAAGGCATCGGCACACTAGTCAACTTCATCATATGGACATCTGACTACTTTTGTTTTGTAGAACAATTCTCTAGCTAACTATTTGTGTATGCCACATACTTGCAAAACATCTGTGAATATAGAACAATTCTCTAGCTATAGAACAATTCTCTAGCTAACTATTTGTGTATGCCACATACTTGCGGAACATCTGTGAATAGGCCAATCTTTGATACAGTGAACCCATAATTTATTTTAATTTTCTTGGTGAATGCAAACATTACAAGGCATCGGCACACTAGTCAACTTCATCATATGGACATCTGACTACTTTTGTTTTGTAAAACAAGTATCTAGCTAACTTTTTGTGTATGCCACATACTTGCGAAACATCTGTGAATAGGCCAATCTTTGATACAGTGAACCCATAATTTATTTTAATTTTCTTGGTAAATGCAAATTTATGAAGGCATCGGCACACTGGTCAACCTCATCGTATGGACATCTCACTACTTTAGTTTTGTAGAACAATTCTCTAGCTAACTATTTGTGTATGCCACATACTTGCGGAACATCTGTGAATAGGCCAATCTTTGATACAGTGAACCCATAACTCATTTTAATTTTCTTGGTGAATGCAAACATTACAAGGCATCGCACACTAGTCAACCTCATCATATGGACATCTGACTACTTTTGTTTTGTAGAACAATTCTCTAGCTAACTATTTGTGTATGCCACATACTTGCGGAACATCTGTGAATAGGCCAATCTTTGATACAGTGAACCCATAATTTATTTTAATTTTCTTGGTGAATGCAAACATTACAAGGCATCGGCACACTAGTCAACTTCATCATATGGACATCTGACTACTTTTGTTTTGTAAAACAATTATCTAGCTAACTTTTTGTGTATGCCACATACTTGCGAAACATCTGTGAATAGGCCAATCTTTGATACAGTGAACCCATAATTTATTTTAATTTTCTTGGTGAATGCAAACATTACAAGGCATCGGCACACTAGTCAACTTCATCATATGGACATCTGACTACTTTTGTTTTGTAAAACAATTATCTAGCTAACTTTTTGTGTATGCCACATACTTGCGAAACATCTGTGAATAGGCCAATCTTTGATACAGTGAACCCATAATTTATTTTAATTTTCTTGGTAAATGCAAATTTATGAAGGCATCGGCACACTGGTCAACCTCATCGTATGGACATCTCACTACTTTAGTTTTGTAGAACAATTCTCTAGCTAACTATTTGTGTATGCCACATACTTGCGGAACATCTGTGAATAGGCCAATCTTTGATACAGTGAACCCATAACTCATTTTAATTTTCTTGGTGAATGCAAACATTACAAGGCATCGGCACACTAGTCAACTTCATCATATGGACATCTGACTACTTTTGTTTTGTAGAACAATTCTCTAGCTAACTATTTGTGTATGCCACATACTTGCGGAACATCTGTGAATAGGCCAATCTTTGATACAGTGAACCCATAACTCATTTTAATTTTCTTGGTGAATGCAAACATTACAAGGCATCGCACACTAGTCAACCTCATCATATGGACATCTGACTACTTTTGTTTTGTAGAACAATTCTCTAGCTAACTATTTGTGTATGCCACATACTTGCGGAACATCTGTGAATAGGCCAATCTTTGATACAGTGAACCCATAATTTATTTTAATTTTCTTGGTGAATGCAAACATTACAAGGCATCGGCACACTAGTCAACTTCATCATATGGACATCTGACTACTTTTGTTTTGTAAAACAATTATCTAGCTAACTTTTTGTGTATGCCACATACTTGCGAAACATCTGTGAATAGGCCAATCTTTGATACAGTGAACCCATAATTTATTTTAATTTTCTTGGTAAATGCAAATTTATGAAGGCATCGGCACACTGGTCAACCTCATCGTATGGACATCTCACTACTTTAGTTTTGTAGAACAATTCTCTAGCTAACTATTTGTGCATGCCACATACTTGCGGAACATCTGTGAATAGGCCAATCTTTGATACAGTGAACCCATAACTCATTTTAATTTTCTTGGTGAATGCAAACATTACAAGGCATCGCACACTAGTCAACCTCATCATATGGACATCTGACTACTTTTGTTTTGTAGAACAATTCTCTAGCTAACTATTTGTGTATGCCACATACTTGCGGAACATCTGTGAATAGGCCAATCTTTGATACAGTGAACTCATAATTTATTTTAATTTTCTTGGTGAATGCAAACATTACAAGGCATCGGCACACTAGTCAACTTCATCATATGGACATCTGACTACTTTTGTTTTGTAAAACAATTATCTAGCTAACTTTTTGTGTATGCCACATACTTGCGAAACATCTGTGAATAGGCCAATCTTTGATACAGTGAACCCATAACTCATTTTAATTTTCTTGGTGAATGCAAACATTACAAGGCATCGCACACTAGTCAACCTCATCATATGGACATCTGACTACTTTTGTTTTGTAGAACAATTCTCTAGCTAACTATTTGTGTATGCCACATACTTGCGGAACATCTGTGAATAGGCCAATCTTTGATACAGTGAACCCATAATTTATTTTAATTTTCTTGGTGAATGCAAACATTACAAGGCATCGGCACACTAGTCAACTTCATCATATGGACATCTGACTACTTTTGTTTTGTAAAACAATTATCTAGCTAACTTTTTGTGTATGCCACATACTTGCGAAACATCTGTGAATAGGCCAATCTTTGATACAGTGAACCCATAATTTATTTTAATTTTCTTGGTAAATGCAAATTTATGAAGGCATCGGCACACTGGTCAACCTCATCGTATGGACATCTCACTACTTTAGTTTTGTAGAACAATTCTCTAGCTAACTATTTGTGTATGCCACATACTTGCGGAACATCTGTGAATAGGCCAATCTTTGATACAGTGAACCCATAACTCATTTTAATTTTCTTGGTGAATGCAAACATTACAAGGCATCGGCACACTAGTCAACTTCATCATATGGACATCTGACTACTTTTGTTTTGTAGAACAATTCTCTAGCTAACTATTTGTGTATGCCACATACTTGCAAAACATCTGTGAATATAGAACAATTCTCTAGCTATAGAACAATTCTCTAGCTAACTATTTGTGTATGCCACATACTTGCGGAACATCTGTGAATAGGCCAATCTTTGATACAGTGAACCCATAATTTATTTTAATTTTCTTGGTGAATGCAAACATTACAAGGCATCGGCACACTAGTCAACTTCATCATATGGACATCTGACTACTTTTGTTTTGTAAAACAAGTATCTAGCTAACTTTTTGTGTATGCCACATACTTGCGAAACATCTGTGAATAGGCCAATCTTTGATACAGTGAACCCATAATTTATTTTAATTTTCTTGGTAAATGCAAATTTATGAAGGCATCGGCACACTGGTCAACCTCATCGTATGGACATCTGACTACTTTAGTTTTGTAGAACAATTCTCTAGCTAACTATTTGTGTATGCCACATACTTGCGGAACATCTGTGAATAGGCCAATCTTTGATACAGTGAACCCATAACTCATTTTAATTTTCTTGGTGAATGCAAACATTACAAGGCATCGCACACTAGTCAACCTCATCATATGGACATCTGACTACTTTTGTTTTGTAGAACAATTCTCTAGCTAACTATTTGTGTATGCCACATACTTGCGGAACATCTGTGAATAGGCCAATCTTTGATACAGTGAACCCATAATTTATTTTAATTTTCTTGGTGAATGCAAACATTACAAGGCATCGGCACACTAGTCAACTTCATCATATGGACATCTGACTACTTTTGTTTTGTAAAACAATTATCTAGCTAACTTTTTGTGTATGCCACATACTTGCGAAACATCTGTGAATAGGCCAATCTTTGATACAGTGAACCCATAATTTATTTTAATTTTCTTGGTGAATGCAAACATTACAAGGCATCGGCACACTAGTCAACTTCATCATATGGACATCTGACTACTTTTGTTTTGTAAAACAATTATCTAGCTAACTTTTTGTGTATGCCACATACTTGCGAAACATCTGTGAATAGGCCAATCTTTGATACAGTGAACCCATAATTTATTTTAATTTTCTTGGTAAATGCAAATTTATGAAGGCATCGGCACACTGGTCAACCTCATCGTATGGACATCTCACTACTTTAGTTTTGTAGAACAATTCTCTAGCTAACTATTTGTGTATGCCACATACTTGCGGAACATCTGTGAATAGGCCAATCTTTGATACAGTGAACCCATAACTCATTTTAATTTTCTTGGTGAATGCAAACATTACAAGGCATCGGCACACTAGTCAACTTCATCATATGGACATCTGACTACTTTTGTTTTGTAGAACAATTCTCTAGCTAACTATTTGTGTATGCCACATACTTGCGGAACATCTGTGAATAGGCCAATCTTTGATACAGTGAACCCATAACTCATTTTAATTTTCTTGGTGAATGCAAACATTACAAGGCATCGCACACTAGTCAACCTCATCATATGGACATCTGACTACTTTTGTTTTGTAGAACAATTCTCTAGCTAACTATTTGTGTATGCCACATACTTGCGGAACATCTGTGAATAGGCCAATCTTTGATACAGTGAACCCATAATTTATTTTAATTTTCTTGGTGAATGCAAACATTACAAGGCATCGGCACACTAGTCAACTTCATCATATGGACATCTGACTACTTTTGTTTTGTAAAACAATTATCTAGCTAACTTTTTGTGTATGCCACATACTTGCGAAACATCTGTGAATAGGCCAATCTTTGATACAGTGAACCCATAATTTATTTTAATTTTCTTGGTAAATGCAAATTTATGAAGGCATCGGCACACTGGTCAACCTCATCGTATGGACATCTCACTACTTTAGTTTTGTAGAACAATTCTCTAGCTAACTATTTGTGCATGCCACATACTTGCGGAACATCTGTGAATAGGCCAATCTTTGATACAGTGAACCCATAACTCATTTTAATTTTCTTGGTGAATGCAAACATTACAAGGCATCGCACACTAGTCAACCTCATCATATGGACATCTGACTACTTTTGTTTTGTAGAACAATTCTCTAGCTAACTATTTGTGTATGCCACATACTTGCGGAACATCTGTGAATAGGCCAATCTTTGATACAGTGAACTCATAATTTATTTTAATTTTCTTGGTGAATGCAAACATTACAAGGCATCGGCACACTAGTCAACTTCATCATATGGACATCTGACTACTTTTGTTTTGTAAAACAATTATCTAGCTAACTTTTTGTGTATGCCACATACTTGCGAAACATCTGTGAATAGGCCAATCTTTGATACAGTGAACCCATAACTCATTTTAATTTTCTTGGTGAATGCAAACATTACAAGGCATCGCACACTAGTCAACCTCATCATATGGACATCTGACTACTTTTGTTTTGTAGAACAATTCTCTAGCTAACTATTTGTGTATGCCACATACTTGCGGAACATCTGTGAATAGGCCAATCTTTGATACAGTGAACCCATAATTTATTTTAATTTTCTTGGTGAATGCAAACATTACAAGGCATCGGCACACTAGTCAACTTCATCATATGGACATCTGACTACTTTTGTTTTGTAAAACAATTATCTAGCTAACTTTTTGTGTATGCCACATACTTGCGAAACATCTGTGAATAGGCCAATCTTTGATACAGTGAACCCATAATTTATTTTAATTTTCTTGGTAAATGCAAATTTATGAAGGCATCGGCACACTGGTCAACCTCATCGTATGGACATCTCACTACTTTAGTTTTGTAGAACAATTCTCTAGCTAACTATTTGTGTATGCCACATACTTGCGGAACATCTGTGAATAGGCCAATCTTTGATACAGTGAACCCATAACTCATTTTAATTTTCTTGGTGAATGCAAACATTACAAGGCATCGCACACTAGTCAACCTCATCATATGGACATCTGACTACTTTTGTTTTGTAGAACAATTTTCTAGCTAACTATTTGTGTATGCCACATACTTGCGGAACATCTGTGAATAGGCCAATCTTTGATACAGTGAACTCATAATTTATTTTAATTTTCTTGGTGAATGCAAACATTACAAGGCATCGGCACACTAGTCAACTTCATCATATGGACATCTGACTACTTTTGTTTTGTAAAACAATTATCTAGCTAACTTTTTGTGTATGCCACATACTTGCGAAACATCTGTGAATAGGCCAATCTTTGATACAGTGAACCCATAATTTATTTTAATTTTCTTGGTAAATGCAAATTTATGAAGGCATCGGCACACTGGTCAACCTCATCGTATGGACATCTCACTACTTTAGTTTTGTAGAACAATTCTCTAGCTAACTATTTGTGTATGCCACATACTTGCGGAACATCTGTGAATAGGCCAATCTTTGATACAGTGAACCCATAACTCATTTTAATTTTCTTGGTGAATGCAAACATTACAAGGCATCGCACACTAGTCAACCTCATCATATGGACATCTGACTACTTTTGTTTTGTAGAACAATTCTCTAGCTAACTATTTGTGTATGCCACATACTTGCGGAACATCTGTGAATAGGCCAATCTTTGATACAGTGAACCCATAATTTATTTTAATTTTCTTGGTGAATGCAAACATTACAAGGCATCGGCACACTAGTCAACTTCATCATATGGACATCTGACTACTTTTGTTTTGTAAAACAATTATCTAGCTAACTTTTTGTGTATGCCACATACTTGCGAAACATCTGTGAATAGGCCAATCTTTGATACAGTGAACCCATAATTTATTTTAATTTTCTTGGTGAATGCAAACATTACAAGGCATCGGCACACTAGTCAACTTCATCATATGGACATCTGACTACTTTTGTTTTGTAAAACAATTATCTAGCTAACTTTTTGTGTATGCCACATACTTGCGAAACATCTGTGAATAGGCCAATCTTTGATACAGTGAACCCATAATTTATTTTAATTTTCTTGGTAAATGCAAATTTATGAAGGCATCGGCACACTGGTCAACCTCATCGTATGGACATCTCACTACTTTAGTTTTGTAGAACAATGCTCTAGCTAACTATTTGTGTATGCCACATACTTGCGGAACATCTGTGAATAGGCCAATCTTTGATACAGTGAACCCATAACTCATTTTAATTTTCTTGGTGAATGCAAACATTACAAGGCATCGGCACACTAGTCAACTTCATCATATGGACATCTGACTACTTTTGTTTTGTAGAACAATTCTCTAGCTAACTATTTGTGTATGCCACATACTTGCGGAACATCTGTGAATAGGCCAATCTTTGATACAGTGAACCCATAACTCATTTTAATTTTCTTGGTGAATGCAAACATTACAAGGCATCGCACACTAGTCAACCTTATCATATGGACATCTGACTACTTTTGTTTTGTAGAACAATTCTCTAGCTAACTATTTGTGTATGCCACATACTTGCGGAACATCTGTGAATAGGCCAATCTTTGATACAGTGAACCCATAATTTATTTTAATTTTCTTGGTGAATGCAAACATTACAAGGCATCGGCACACTAGTCAACTTCATCATATGGACATCTGACTACTTTTGTTTTGTAAAACAATTATCTAGCTAACTTTTTGTGTATGCCACATACTTGCGAAACATCTGTGAATAGGCCAATCTTTGATACAGTGAACCCATAATTTATTTTAATTTTCTTGGTGAATGCAAACATTACAAGGCATCGGCACACTAGTCAACTTCATCATATGGACATCTGACTACTTTTGTTTTGTAAAACAATTATCTAGCTAACTTTTTGTGTATGCCACATACTTGCGAAACATCTGTGAATAGGCCAATCTTTGATACAGTGAACCCATAATTTATTTTAATTTTCTTGGTAAATGCAAATTTATGAAGGCATCGGCACACTGGTCAACCTCATCGTATGGACATCTCACTACTTTAGTTTTGTAGAACAATTCTCTAGCTAACTATTTGTGTATGCCACATACTTGCGGAACATCTGTGAATAGGCCAATCTTTGATACAGTGAACCCATAACTCATTTTAATTTTCTTGGTGAATGCAAATATTACAAGGCATCGCACACTAGTCAACCTCATCATATGGACATCTGACTACTTTTGTTTTGTAGAACAATTCTCTTGCTAACTATTTGTGTATGCCACATACTTGCGGAACATCTGTGAATAGGCCAATCTTTGATACAGTGAACCCATAACTCATTTTAATTTTCTTGGTGAATGCAAACATTACAAGGCATCGCACACTAGTCAACCTCATCATATGGACATCTGACTACTTTTATTTTGTAGAACAATTCTCTAGCTAACTATTTGTGTATGCCACATACTTGCGGAACATCTGTGAATAGGCCAATCTTTGATACAGTGAACCCATAACTCATTTTAATTTTCTTGGTGAATGCAAACATTACAAGGCATCGCACACTAGTCAACCTCATCATATGGACATCTGACTACTTTTGTTTTGTAGAACAATTCTCTAGCTAACTATTTGTGTATGCCACATACTTGCGGAACATCTGTGAATAGGCCAATCTTTGATACAGTGAACCCATAACTCATTTTAATTTTCTTGGTGAATGCAAACATTACAAGGCATCGCACACTAGTCAACCTCATCATATGGACATCTGACTACTTTTGTTTTGTAGAACAATTCTCTAGCTAACTTTTTGTGTATGCCACATACTTGCGGAACATCTGTGAATAGGCCAATCTTTGATACAGTGAACCCATAATTTATTTTAATTTTCTTGGTGAATGCAAACATTACAAGGCATCGGCACACTAGTCAACTTCATCATATGGACATCTGACTACTTTTGTTTTATAAAACAATTATCTAGCTAACTTTTCGTGTATGCCACATACTTGCGAAACATCTGTGAATAGGCCAATCTTTGATACAGTGAACCCATAATTTATTTTAATTTTCTTGGTAAATGCAAATTTATGAAGGCATCGGCACACTGGTCAACCTCATCGTATGGACATCTCACTACTTTAGTTTTGTAGAACAATTCTCTAGCTAACTATTTGTGTATGCCACATACTTGCGGAACATCTGTGAATAGGCCAATCTTTGATACAGTGAACCCATAACTCATTTTAATTTTCTTGGTAAATGCAAACATTACAAGGCATCGCACACTAGTCAACCTCATCATATGGACATCTGACTACTTTTGTTTTGTAGAACAATTCTCTAGCTAACTATTTGTGAATGCCACATACTTGCGGAACATCTGTGAATAGGCCAATCTTTGATACAGTGAACCCATAATTTATTTAATTTTCTTGGTGAATGCAAACATTACAAGGCATCGGCACACTAGTCAACTTCATCATATGGACATCTGACTACTTTTGTTTTGTAGAACAATTCTCTAGCTAGCTATTTGTGTATGCCACATACTTGCGGAACATCCGTGAATAGGCCAATCTTTGATACAGTGAACCCATAACTCATTTTAATTTTCTTGGTGAATGCAAACATTACAAGGCATCGCACACTAGTCAACCTCATCATATGGACATCTGACTACTTTTGTTTTGTAGAACAATTCTCTAGCTAACTTATTGTGTATGCCACATACTTGCGGAACATCTGTGAATAGGCCAATCTTTGATAAAGTGAACCCATAATTTATTTTAATTTTCTTGGTGAATGCAAACATTACAAGGCATCGGCACACTAGTCAACTTCATCATATGGACATCTGACTACTTTTGTTTTGTAAAACAATTCTCTAGCTATCTTTTTGTGTATGCCACATACTTGCGAAACATCTGTGAATAGGCCAATCTTTGATACAGTGAACCCATAATTTATTTTAATTTTCTTGGTAAATGCAAATTTATGAAGGCATCGGCACACTGGTCAACCTCATCGTATGGACATCTCACTACTTTAGTTTTGTAGAACAATTCTCTAGCTAACTATTTGTGTATGCCACATACTTGCGGAACATCTGTGAATAGGCCAATCTTTGATACAGTGAACCCATAACTCATTTTAATTTTCTTGGTGAATGCAAACATTACAAGGCATCGGCACACTAGTCAACTTCATCATATGGACATCTGACTACTTTTGTTTTGTAGAACAATTCTCTAGCTAACTATTTGTGTATGCCACATACTTGCGGATCATCTGTGAATAGGCCAATCTTTGATACAGTGAACCCATAACTCATTTTAATTTTCTTGGTGAATGCAAACATTACAAGGCATCGCACACTAGTCAACCTCATCATATGGACATCTGACTACTTTTGTTTTGTAGAACAATTCTCTAGCTAGCTATTTGTGTATGCCACATACTTGCGGAACATCTGTGAATAGGCCAATCTTTGATACAGTGAACCCATAACTCATTTTAATTTTCTTGGTGAATGCAAACATTACAAGGCATCGCACACTAGTCAACCTCATCATATGGACATCTGACTACTTTTGTTTTGTAGAACAATTCTCTAGCTAACTATTTGTGTATGCCACATACTTGCGGAACATCTGTGAATAGGCCAATCTTTGATACAGTGAACCCATAATTTATTTTAATTTTCTTGGTGAATGCAAACATTACAAGGCATCGGCACACTAGTCAACTTCATCATATGGACATCTGACTACTTTTGTTTTGTAAAACAATTATCTAGCTAACTTTTTGTGTATGCCACATACTTGCGAAACATCTGTGAATAGGCCAATCTTTGATACAGTGAACCCATAATTTATTTTAATTTTCTTGGTAAATGCAAACATTACAAGGCATCGGCACACTAGTCAACTTCATCATATGGACATCTGACTACTTTTGTTTTGTAGAACAATTCTCTAGCTAGCTATTTGTGTATGTCACATACTTGCGGAACATCTGTGAATAGGCCAATCTTTGATACAGTGAACCCATAACTCATTTTAATTTTCTTGGTGAATGCAAACATTACAAGGCATCGCACACTAGTCAACCTCATCATATGGACATCTGACTACTTTTGTTTTGTAGAACAATTCTCTAGCTAACTATTTGTGTATGCCATATACTTGCGGAATATCTGTGAATAGGCCAATCTTTGATACAGTGAACCCATAATTTATTTTAATTTTCTTGGTAAATGCAAACATTACAAGGCATCGGCACACTGGTCAACCTCATCGTATGGACATCTGACTACTTTTGTTTTGTAGAACAATTCTCTAGCTAGCTATTTGTGTATGTCACATACTTGCGGAACATCTGTGAATAGGCCAATCTTTGATACAGTGAACCCATAACTCATTTTAATTTTCTTGGTGAATGCAAACATTACAAGGCATCGCACACTAGTCAACCTCATCATATGGACATCTGACTACTTTTGTTTTGTAGAACAATTCTCTAGCTAACTATTTGTGTATGCCATATACTTGCGGAACATCTGTGAATAGGCCAATCTTTGATACAGTGAACCCATAATTTATTTTAATTTTCTTGGTGAATGCAAACATTACAAGGCATCGGCACACTAGTCAACTTCATCATATGGACATCTGACTACTTTTGTTTTGTAAAACAATTATCTAGCTAACTTTTTGTGTATGCCACATACTTGCGAAACATCTGTGAATAGGCCAATCTTTGATACAGTGAACTCATAACTCATTTTAATTTTCTTGGTGAATGCAAACATTACAAGGCATCGGCACACTAGTCAACTTCATCATATGGACATCTGACTACTTTTGTTTTGTAGAACAATTCTCTAGCTAGCTATTTGTGTATGTCACATACTTGCGGAACATCTGTGAATAGGCCAATCTTTGATACAGTGAACCCATAACTCATTTTAATTTTCTTGGTGAATGCAAACATTACAAGGCATCGCACACTAGTCAACCTCATCATATGGACATCTGACTACTTTTGTTTTGTAGAACAATTCTCTAGCTAACTATTTGTGTATGCCACATACTTGCGGAACATCTGTGAATAGGCCAATCTTTGATACAGTGAACCCATAATTTATTTTAATTTTCTTGGTGAATGCAAACATTACAAGGCATCGGCACACTAGTCAACTTCATCATATGGACATCTGACTACTTTTGTTTTGTAAAACAATTATCTAGCTAACTTTTTGTGTATGCCACATACTTGCGAAACATCTGTGAATAGGCCAATCTTTGATACAGTGAACCCATAATTTATTTTAATTTTCTTGGTGAATTCAAACATTACAAGGCATCGGCACACTAGTCAACTTCATCATATGGACATCTGACTACTTTTGTTTTGTAAAACAATTATCTAGCTAACTTTTTGTGTATGCCACATACTTGAGAAACATCTGTGAATAGGCCAATCTTTGATACAGTGAACCCATAATTTATTTTAATTTTCTTGGTAAATGCAAATTTATGAAGGCATCGGCACACTGGTCAACCTCATCGTATGGACATCTCACTCCTTTAGTTTTGTAGAACAATTCTCTAGCTAACTATTTGTGTATGCCCCATACTTGCGAAACATCTGTGAATTAGCCAATCTTTGATACAGTGAACCCATAATTTATTTTAATTTTCTTGGTGAATGCAAACATTTCAAGGCATCGGCACACTAGTCAACCTCATCATATGGACATCTGACTACTTTTGTTTTGTAAAACAATTATCTAGCTAACTTTTTGTGTATGCCACATACTTGCGAAACATCTGTGAATAGGCCAATCTTTGATACAGTTAACCCATAATTTATTTTAATTTTCTTGGTAAATGCAAATTTATGAAGGCATCGGCACACTGGTCAACCTCATCGTATGGACATTTCATTACTTTAGTTTTGTAGAACAATTCTCTAGCTAACTATTTGTGGATGCCACATACTTGCGGAACATCTGTGAATAGGCCAATCTTTGATACAGTGAACGCATAACTCATTTTAATTTTCTTGGTGAATGCAAACATTACAAGGCATCGCACACTGGTCAACCTCATCGTATGGACATCTGACTACTTCTGTTTTGTAGAACAATTATCTAGCTATTTATTTGTGTATGCCACATACTTGCGGAACATCTGTGAATAGGCCAATCTTTGATACAGTGAACCCATAATTTATTTTAATTTTCTTGGTAAATGCAAATTTATGAAGGCATCGGCACACTGGTCAACCTCATCGTATGGACATCTCACTACTTTAGTTTTGTAGAACAATTTTCTAGCTAACTATTTGTGTATGCCACATACTTGCGAAACATCTGTGAATTGGCCAATCTTTGATTCAGTGAACCCATAATTTATTTTAATTTTCTTGGTAAATGCAAATATATGAAGGCATCGGCACACTGGTCAACCTCATCGTATGGACATTTCATTACTTTAGTTTTGTAGAACAATTCTCTAGCTAACTATTTGTGTATGCCATATACTTGCGGAACATCTGTGAATAGGCCAATCTTTGATACAGTGAACTCATAACTCATTTTAATTTTCTTGGTAAATGCAAACATTACAAGGCATCGCACTCTGGTCAACCTCATCATATGGACATCTGACTACTTTTGTTTTGTAGAACAATTCTCTAGCTAACTATTTATGTATGGTATATACTTGCGGAACATCTGTGAATAGGCCAATCTTTGATACAGTGAACCCATAATTTATTTTAATTTTCTTGGTAAATGCAAATTTATGAAGGCATCGGCACACTGGTCAACCTCATCGTATGGACATCTCACTCCTTTAGTTTTGTAGAACAATTCTCTAGCTAACTATTTGTGTATGCCACATACTTGCGAAACATCTGTGAATTAGCCAATCTTTGATACAGTGAACCCATAATTTATTTTAATTTTCTTGGTGAATGCAAACATTACAAGGCATCGGCACACTAGTCAACCTCATCATATGGACATCTGACTACTTTTGTTTTGTAAAACAATTATCTAGCTAACTTTTTGTGTATGCCACATACTTGCGAAACATCTGTGAATAGGCCAATCTTTGATACAGTGAACCCATAATTTATTTTAATTTTCTTGGTAAATGCAAATTTATGAAGGCATCGGCACACTGGTCAACCTCATCGTATGGACATCTCATTACTTCAGTTTTGTAGAACAATTCTCTAGCTAACTATTTGTGGATGCCACATACTTGCGGAACATCTGTGAATAGGCCAATCTTTGATACAGTGAACGCATAACTCATTTTAATTTTCTTGGTGAATGCAAACATTACAAGGCATCGCACACTGGTCAACCTCATCGTATGGACATCTGACTACTTCTGTTTTGTAGAACAATTATCTAGCTATTTATTTGTGTATGCCACATACTTGCGGAACATCTGTGAATAGGCCAATCTTTGATACAGTGAACCCATAATTTATTTTAATTTTCTTGGTAAATGCAAATTTATGAAGGCATCGGCACACTGGTCAACCTCATCGTATGGACATCTCACTAATTTAGTTTTGTAGAACAATTCTCTAGCTAGCTATTTGTGTATGCCACATACTTGCGAAACATCTGTGAATAGGCCAATCTTTGATACAGTGAACCCATAATTTATTTTAATTTTCTTGGTAAATGCAAATTTATGAAGGCATCGGCACACTGGTCAACCTCATCGTATGGACATCTCACTCCTTTAGTTTTGTAGAACAATTCTCTAGCTAACTATTTGTGTATGCCCCATACTTGCGAAACATCTGTGAATTAGCCAATCTTTGATACAGTGAACCCATAATTTATTTTAATTTTCTTGGTGAATGCAAACATTTCAAGGCATCGGCACACTAGTCAACCTCATCATATGGACATCTGACTACTTTTGTTTTGTAAAACAATTATCTAGCTAACTTTTTGTGTATGCCACATACTTGCGAAACATCTGTGAATAGGCCAATCTTTGATACAGTTAACCCATAATTTATTTTAATTTTCTTGGTAAATGCAAATTTATGAAGGCATCGGCACACTGGTCAACCTCATCGTATGGACATTTCATTACTTTAGTTTTGTAGAACAATTCTCTAGCTAACTATTTGTGGATGCCACATACTTGCGGAACATCTGTGAATAGGCCAATCTTTGATACAGTGAACGCATAACTCATTTTAATTTTCTTGGTGAATGCAAACATTACAAGGCATCGCACACTGGTCAACCTCATCGTATGGACATCTCACTACTTTAGTTTTGTAGAAAATATCTCTAGCTAGCTATTTGTGTATGCCACATACTTGCGGAACATCTGTGAATTGGCCAATCTTTGATACAGTGAACCCATAATTTATTTTAATTTTCTTGGTAAATGCAAATTTATGAAGGCATCGGCACACTGGTCAACCTCATCGTATGGACATCTCACTCCTTTAGTTTTGTAGAACAATTCTCTAGCTAACTATTTGTGTATGCCACATACTTGCGAAACATCTGTGAATTAGCCAATCTTTGATACAGTGAACCCATAATTTATTTTAATTTTCTTGGTGAATGCAAACATTACAAGGCATCGGCACACTAGTCAACCTCATCATATGGACATCTGACTACTTTTGTTTTGTAAAACAATTATCTAGCTAACTTTTTGTGTATGCCACATACTTGCGAAACATCTGTGAATAGGCCAATCTTTGATACAGTGAACCCATAATTTATTTTAATTTTCTTGGTAAATGCAAATTTATGAAGGCATCGGCACACTGGTCAACCTCATCGTATGGACATCTCATTACTTTAGTTTTGTAGAACAATTCTCTAGCTAACTATTTGTGGATGCCACATACTTGCGGAACATCTGTGAATAGGTCAATCTTTGATACAGTGAACGCATAACTCATTTTAATTTTCTTGGTGAATGCAAACATTACAAGGCATCGCACACTGGTCAACCTCATCGTATGGACATCTGACTACTTCTGTTTTGTAGAACAATTATCTATCTATTTATTTGTGTATGCCACATACTTGCGGAACATCTGTGAATAGGCCAATCTTTGATACAGTGAACCCATAATTTATTTTAATTTTCTTGGTAAATGCAAATTTATGAAGGCATCGGCACACTGGTCAACCTCATCGTATGGACATCTCATTACTTTAGTTTTGTAGAACAATTCTCTAGCTAACTATTTGTGGATGCCACATACTTGCGGAACATCTGTGAATAGGCCAATCTTTGATACAGTGAACGCATAACTCATTTTAATTTTCTTGGTGAATGCAAACATTACAAGGCATCGCACACTGGTCAACCTCATCGTATGGACATCTGACTACTTCTGTTTTGTAGAACAATTATCTAGCTATTTATTTGTGTATGCCACATACTTGCGGAACATCTGTGAATAGGCCAATCTTTGATACAGTGAACCCATAATTTATTTTAATTTTCTTGGTAAATGCAAATTTATGAAGGCATCGGCACACTGGTCAACCTCATCGTATGGACATCTCACTACTTTAGTTTTGTAGAAAATATCTCTAGCTAGCTATTTGTGTATGCCACATACTTGCGGAACATCTGTGAATAGGCCAATCTTTGATACAGTGAACCCATAATTTATTTTAATTTTCTTGGTAAATGCAAATTTATGAAGGCATCGGCACACTGGTCAACCTCATCGTATGGACATCTCACTAATTTAGTTTTGTAGAACAATTCTCTAGCTAGCTATTTGTGTATGCCACATACTTGCGAAACATCTGTGAATTGGCCAATCTTTGATACAGTGAACCCATAATTTATTTTAATTTTCTTGGTAAATGCAAATTTATGAAGGCATCGGCACACTGGTCAACCTCATCGTATGGACATCTCACTCCTTTAGTTTTGTAGAACAATTCTCTAGCTAACTATTTGTGTATGCCCCATACTTGCGAAACATCTGTGAATTAGCCAATCTTTGATACAGTGAACCCATAAATTATTTTAATTTTCTTGGTAAATGCAAACATTTCAAGGCATCGGCACACTAGTCAACCTCATCATATGGACATCTGACTACTTTTGTTTTGTAAAACAATTATCTAGCTAACTTTTTGTGTATGCCACATACTTGCGAAACATCTGTGAATAGGCCAATCTTTGATACAGTGAACCCATAATTTATTTTAATTTTCTTGGTAAATGCAAATTTATGAAGGCATCGGCACACTGGTCAACCTCATCGTATGGACATTTCATTACTTTAGTTTTGTAGAACAATTCTCTAGCTAACTATTTGTGGATGCCACATACTTGCGGAACATCTGTGAATAGGCCAATCTTTGATACAGTGAACGCATAACTCATTTTAATTTTCTTGGTGAATGCAAACATTACAAGGCATCGCACACTGGTCAACCTCATCGTATGGACATCTGACTACTTTTGTTTTGTAGAACAATTATCTAGCTATTTATTTGTGTATGCCACATACTTGCGGAACATCTGTGAATAGGCCAATCTTTGATACAGTGAACCCATAATTTATTTTAATTTTCTTGGTAAATGCAAATTTATGAAGGCATCGGCACACTGGTCAACCTCATCGTATGGACATCTCTATACTTTAGTTTTGTAGAAAATATCTCTAGCTAGCTATTTGTGTATGCCACATACTTGCGGAACATCTGTGAATTGGCCAATCTTTGATACAGTGAACCCATAATTTATTTTAATTTTCTTGGTAAATGCAAATTTATGAAGGCATCGGCACACTGGTCAACCTCATCGTATGGACATTTCATTACTTTAGTTTTGTAGAACAATTCTCTAGCTAACTATTTGTGGATGCCACATACTTGCGGAGCATCTGTGAATAGGCCAATCTTTGATACAGTGAACGCATAACTCATTTTAATTTTCTTGGTGAATGCAAACATTACAAGGCATCGCACACTGGTCAACCTCATCGTATGGACATCTGACTACTTTTGTTTTGTAGAACAATTATCTAGCTATTTATTTGTGTATGCCACATACTTGCGGAACATCTGTGAATTGGCCAATCTTTGATACAGTGAACCCATAATTTATTTTAATTTTCTTGGTAAATGCAAATTTATGAAGGCATCGGCACACTGGTCAACCTCATCGTATGGACATTTCATTACTTTAGTTTTGTAGAACAATTCTCTAGCTAACTATTTGTGGATGCCACATACTTGCGGAACATCTGTGAATAGGCCAATCTTTGATACAGTGAACGCATAACTCATTTTAATTTTCTTGGTGAATGCAAACATTACAAGGCATCGCACACTGGTCAACCTCATCGTATGGACATCTGACTACTTTTGTTTTGTAGAACAATTATCTAGCTATTTATTTGTGTATGCCACATACTTGCGGAACATCTGTGAATAGGCCAATCTTTGATACAGTGAACCCATAATTTATTTTAATTTTCTTGGTGAATGCAAATTTATGAAGGCATCGGCACACTGGTCAACCTCATCGTATGGACATTTCATTACTTTAGTTTTGTAGAACAATTCTCTAGCTAACTATTTGTGGATGCCACATACTTGCGGAACATCTGTGAATAGGCCAATCTTTGATACAGTGAACGCATAACTCATTTTAATTTTCTTGGTGAATGCAAACATTACAAGGCATCGCACACTGGTCAGCCTCATCGTATGGACATCTGACTACTTTTGTTTTGTAGAACAATTATCTAGCTATTTATTTGTGTATGCCACATACTTGCTGAACATCTGTGAATAGGCCAATCTTTGATACAGTGAACCCATAATTTATTTTAATTTTCTTGGTAAATGCAAATTTATGAAGGCATCGGCACACTGGTCAACCTCATCGTATGGACATCTCACTACTTTAGTTTTGTAGAAAATATCTCTAGCTAGCTATTTGTGTATGCCACATACTTGCGGAACATCTGTGAATTGGCCAATCTTTGATACAGTAAACCCATAATTTATTTTAATTTTCTTGGTAAATGCAAATTTATGAAGGCATCGGCACACTGGTCAACCTCATCGTATGGACATCTCACTACTTTAGTTTTGTAGAAAATATCTCTAGCTAGCTATTTGTGTATGCCACATACTTGCGGAACATCTGTGAATTGGCCAATCTTTGATACAGTGAACCCATAATTTATTTTAATTTTCTTGGTAAATGCAAATATATGAAGGCATCGGCACACTGGTCAACCTCATCGTATGGACATCTCACTACTTTAGTTTTGTAGAACAATTCTCTAGCTAACTATTTGTGTATGCCATATACTTGCGGAACATCTGTGAATAGGCCAATCTTTGATACAGTGAACTCATAACTCATTTTAATTTTCTTGGTAAATGCAAACATTACAAGGCATCGCACTCTGGTCAACCTCATCATATGGACATCTGACTACTTTTGTTTTGTAGAACAATTCTCTAGCTAACTATTTATGTATGGTATATACTTGCGGAACATCTGTGAATAGGCCAATCTTTGATACAGTGAACCCATAATTTATTTTAATTTTCTTGGTAAATGCAAATTTATGAAGGCATCGGCACACTGGTCAACCTCATCGTATGGACATCTCACTCCTTTAGTTTTGTAGAACAATTCTCTAGCTAACTATTTGTGTATGCCACATACTTGCGAAACATCTGTGAATTAGCCAATCTTTGATACAGTGAACCCATAATTTATTTTAATTTTCTTGGTGAATGCAAACATTACAAGGCATCGGCACACTAGTCAACCTCATCATATGGACATCTGACTACTTTTGTTTTGTAAAACAATTATCTAGCTAACTTTTTGTGTATGCCACATACTTGCGAAACATCTGTGAATAGGCCAATCTTTGATATAGTGAACCCATAATTTATTTTAATTTTCTTGGTAAATGCAAATTTATGAAGGCATCGGTACACTGGTCAACCTCATCGTATGGACATCTCATTACTTTAGTTTTGTAGAACAATTCTCTAGCTAACTATTTGTGGATGCCACATACTTGCGGAACATCTGTGAATTGGCCAATCTTTGATACAGTGAACGCATAACTCATTTTAATTTTCTTGGTGAATGCAAACATTACAAGGCATCGCACACTGGTCAACCTCATCGTATGGACATCTGACTACTTCTGTTTTGTAGAACAATTATCTAGCTATTTATTTGTGTATGCCACATACTTGCGGAACATCTGTGAATAGGCCAATCTTTGATACAGTGAACCCATAATTTATTTTAATTTTCTTGGTAAATGCAAATTTATGAAGGCATCGGCACACTGGTCAACCTCATCGTATGGACATCTCACTAATTTAGTTTTGTAGAACAATTCTCTAGCTAGCTATTTGTGTATGCCACATACTTGCGAAACATCTGTGAATTGGCCAATCTTTGATACAGTGAACCCATAATTTATTTTAATTTTCTTGGTAAATGCAAATTTATGAAGGCATCGGCACACTGGTCAACCTCATCGTATGGACATCTCACTCCTTTAGTTTTGTAGAACAATTCTCTAGCTAACTATTTGTGTATGCCCCATACTTGCGAAACATCTGTGAATTAGCCAATCTTTGATACAGTGAACCCATAATTTATTTTAATTTTCTTGGTGAATGCAAACATTTCAAGGCATCGGCACACTAGTCAACCTCATCATATGGACATCTGACTACTTTTGTTTTGTAAAACAATTATCTAGCTAACTTTTTGTGTATGCCACATACTTGCGAAACATCTGTGAATAGGCCAATCTTTGATACAGTGAACCCATAATTTATTTTAATTTTCTTGGTAAATGCAAATTTATGAAGGCATCGGCACACTGGTCAACCTCATCGTATGGACATTTCATTACTTTAGTTTTGTAGAACAATTCTCTAGCTAACTATTTGTGGATGCCACATACTTGCGGAACATCTGTGAATAGGCCAATCTTTGATACAGTGAACGCATAACTCATTTTAATTTTCTTGGTGAATGCAAACATTACAAGGCATCGCACACTGGTCAACCTCATCGTATGGACATCTGACTACTTTTGTTTTGTAGAACAATTATCTAGCTATTTATTTGTGTATGCCACATGTTTGCGGAACATCTGTGAATAGGCCAATCTTTGATACAGTGAACCCATAATTTATTTTAATTTTCTTGGTAAATGCAAATTTATGAAGGCATCGGCACACTGGTCAACCTCATCGTATGGACATCTCACTACTTTAGTTTTGTAGAAAATATATCTAGCTAGCTATTTGTGTATGCCACATACTTGCGGAACATCTGTGAATAGGCCAATCTTTGATACAGTGAACGCATAACTCATTTTAATTTTCTTGGTGAATGCAAACATTACAAGGCATCGCACACTGGTCAACCTCATCGTATGGACATCTGACTACTTTTGTTTTGTAGAACAATTATCTAGCTATTTATTTGTGTATGCCACATACTTGCGGAACATCTGTGAATAGGCCAATCTTTGATACAGTGAACCCATAATTTATTTTAATTTTCTTGGTAAATGCAAATTTATGAAGGCATCGGCACACTGGTCAACCTCATCGTATGGACATCTCACTCCTTTAGTTTTGTAGAACAATTCTCTAGCTAACTATTTGTGTATGCCACATACTTGCGAAACATCTGTGAATTAGCCAATCTTTGATACAGTGAACCCATAATTTATTTTAATTTTCTTGGTGAATGCAAACATTACAAGGCATCGGCACACTAGTCAACCTCATCATATGGACATCTGACTACTTTTTTTTTGTAAAACAATTATCTAGCTAACTTTTTGTGTATGCCACATACTTGCGAAACATCTGTGAATAGGCCAATCTTTGATACAGTGAACCCATAATTTATTTTAATTTTCTTGGTAAATGCAAATTTATGAAGGCATCGGCATACTGGTCAACCTCATCGTATGGACATCTCTGTACTTTAGTTTTGTAGAACAATTCTCTAGCTAACTATTTGTGTATGCCACATACTTGCGGAACATCTGTGAATAGGCCAATCTTTGATACAGTGAACTCATAACTCATTTTAATTTTCTTGGTGAATGCAAACATTACAAGGCATCGAACACTGGTCAACCTCATCGTATGGACATCTGACTACTTTTGTTTTGTAGAACAATTCTCTAGCTAACTATTTGTGTATGCCACATACTTGCGGAACATCTGTGAATAGGCCAATCTTTGATACAGTGAACCCATAATTTATTTTAATTTTCTTGGTAAATGCAAATTTATGAAGGCATCGGCACACTGGTCAACCTCATCGTATGGACATCTCACTACTTTAGTTTTGTAGAACAATTCTCTAGCTAACTATTTGTGTATGCCACATACTTGCGGAACATCTGTGAATAGGCCAATCTTTGATACAGTGAACTCATAACTCATTTTAATTTTCTTGGTGAATGCAAACATTACAGGGCATCGCACACTGGTCAACCTCATCGTATGGACATCTGACTACTTTTGTTTTGTAGAACAATTATCTAGCTAACTATTTGTGTATGCCACATACTTGCGGAACATCTGTGAATAGGCCAATCTTTGATAAAGTGAACCCATAATTTATTTTAATTTTCTTGGTAAATGCAAATTTATGAAGGCATCGGCACACTGGTCAACCTCATTGTATGGACATCTCACTACTTTTGTTTTGTAGAACAATTATCTAGCTAACTATTTGTGTATGCCACATACTTGCGGAACATCTGTGAATAGGCCAATCTTTGATACAGTGAACCAATAATTTATTTTAATTTTCTTGGTAAATGCAAATTTATGAAGGCATCGGCACACTGGTCAACCTCATCGTATGGACATCTCACTACTTTAGTTTTGTAGAACAATTCTCTAGCTAACTATTTGTGTATGCCATATACTTGCGGAACATCTGTGAATAGGCCAATCTTTGATACAGTGAACCCATAATTTATTTTAATTTTCTTGGTAAATGCAAATTTATGAAGGCATCGGCACACTGGTCAACCTCATCGTATGGACATCTCACTACTTTAGTTTGGTAGAACAATTCTCTAGCTAACTATTTGTGGATGCCACATACTTGCGGAACATCTGTGAATAGGCCAATCTTTGATACAGTGAACTCATAACTCATTTTAATTTTCTTGGTGAATGCAAACATTACAAGGCATCGCACACTAGTCAACCTCATCATATGGACATCTGACTACTTTTGTTTTGTAGAACAATTCTCTAGCTAACTATTTGTGTATGCCACATACTTGCGGAACATCTGTGAATAGGCCAATCTTTGATACAGTGAACCCATAATTTATTTTAATTTTCTTGGTAAATGCAAATTTATGAAGGCATCGGCACACTGGTCAACCTCATCGTATGGACATCTTACTACTTTAGTTTTGTAGAACAATTCTCTAGCTATCTATTTGTGGATGCCACATACTTGCGGAACATCTGTGAATAGGCCAATCTTTGATACAGTGAACTCATAACTCATTTTAATTTTCTTGGTGAATGCAAACATTACAAGGCATCGCACACTAGTCAACCTCATCATATGGACATCTGACTACTTTATAAATGCACTAAATTATGGATTCTAATTATTTTGTATGTTGTGTACTACCAAAAGAATCTAGTACTAATTTATTTTATATAATTGAACTAATTTAGTACCTGTTTGTTTTGACCTTTATAATCACAACAAAATTGTCAAATTATCTTTCTCTTTTATATACCAGCATTCAGCGGGAGATAACGTGTATAAGAATTAAATTAAATTAAATTAAAAGATAAATATATTAAAATAGTATATTTCAATAAGTTAATTTATTAGTGATAAATTATAAAAGTGGCGACGAAGATGGGATGATAAAATAAAAAATAAATAATACCGTGGAATAAACAGGAAAGTGATCATACTGTGAATTTACAGCAATAATATGGATAAAGCGGTAGTTGAAGATCTGTTAAAAAAACAACAAATTTGGATGGATACAATACTGAATAATCAACAGAAATGGCTGGAGCAAACTTTAAAAGAAAACCGAAAAGTTAGTGTTCCAAGCACAGTTTCAATTTCACCGTTTCGAGCATTCGAGAAGGAGAAGGAAAGTTTTGAAGATTATGTAGCACAGCTGGAACAATATTTTTGTGCTAATAATGTAGAACAAGAAGACAAGAAACGCTCTTATTTTCTAGCGTGGGTCGGAACCGAAACATATCATAACCTAAACAAAATTTATGGTGAAAAAGATTTCAAAAATGAATCATTTGCAGACATTATAAAATCGCTTTCGTCTTATTTTAAATTGAGCATGCATATTTTAGCTGCGAGGTGCTCGTTTTTACAAATAAAAATGAAACCACGACAATCATACAGTGAATGGGTTGCAGATTTACGTTTGGCAGCACGTGATTGCGAGTTTAAATGCAGTGGCGATCAGTGTACTGAGTCATTTACAGACTTCATGATTCGCGATATGATTGTGTTGCATACACCACACGAGGCAGTACGTATCGCATGTTTAAACAAAACAAACCCATCGTTAGACGAAGTGTTAAACATTGCACATGTTTTCGAATCTACGCAACAAACAGTTCAAATAATAAAAGGTGACCTAGAAAACACGTGTGAAGTAAACCAATCATACGACAATAAGCATCGTTCACGATCTTCGAACAGTAATTATAACATAACATACAAAGCGGCACAATCGTATAGAAATAACAATACAAGGTTCAGGGTGAAGGGGCTTCGATCATGCCCTGGTTGTTTAACATACCATAGTAGAGAGTCATGTAAATTTTTACATGAAGATTGTCACATATGTGGGAAACGAGGACACATTGCTTCAGTTTGTTTAAGTAGACGCAATAAAACGAAGGAGAGAAGTCCATCACGACAACGAAATCCATCAAGTCAACGACATAGTTCAAAGGAATATGCACAGTCTCTTGATGTCGTATCACAACCGGAGTTATTTGACGAAGTTCTGCAAGTGGAGGATTCGCCGGTAATTTCCGGGGGACGGAAAATATATTTATTGATCAGAGTAAACGGAATAGACATGCGATTTTTGTTGGATACGGGAGCTACTGTATGAATGATTGGGCTTCATGGCTACCAACAGTTGGGGGAACCACCATGTGTAGCAACTACAACAATATTAAACTCATATGGAAACAAAACGGTTCCTGTTAAAGGAATAATGCATGTTAAAGTGCTTTACAACAATATAGAGAAACAATTGCCATTACTTGTGACATGTAGCCCTGGAGGAGCTAATATTTTGGGGATGAATTGGTTTGATGAACTTCAGTTCCAAGTTCAACTCAAAGAGATTGATCGTCATGTTCAGCAAGCGCTAACAATACATACTGGCACCGATTTTAAGTCGTACGAAACCAAAATACATAAACTTTGTCAGGATTTTAAAGATATTTTTGAACCAAATTTAGGACACTGTTTGAATTTTAAAGTGCATTTACAGCTAAAACCAAACTACACACCAAAATTTTTCAAGGCACGGCCTCTTGCAATTTGTGAAATGGAGACAGTTAAGAACGAAATCAATAGATTGGAGGAAACTGGAGTTTTGAAACCAATCCGTTTTAGCCAATGGGCCGCTCCAGTTGTGATTGTCAGAAAGCCTGATAAATCAATTCGACTATGCGCCGATTTTAAGATCAATGTTAACTCTCAATTATGCATTGAGCAGTATCCAATACCACGAATAGAGGAAATCTTTCAAAAAATAGGAAAGGGCAAAGTATTCTCAAAGATAGATCTTTCGGAAGCTTATTTACAATTGGAATTAGATCAGGAATCGAAAGAGATAATGGTCATCAATACACCTTTTGGATTGTATCAGTTCCAAAGGTTACCTTATGGAGTCGCAAGTGCACCAGCTATATTTCAAAAATTTATAGAAATGATAATCGTAAATATACCTCAGTGCGTCAATTATTTAGATGATATCGTAGTGACTGGGAGGTCAGAAGAAGAACACTTGTCTAATTTGGAAGAATTATTTAAACAGTTAAAATTAAATGGGCTACGATGTAAAATGTCAAAATGTAATTTTATGCAACGTGAGATACAATATTTGGGACATATTATTAGTGGCGATGGTATTAGACCATCAGAATCGGGGATTAGGGCAATTCAAGACATGCCAACACCAAAAAACCTAAAAGACGTGCAAGCTTTTCTGGGGAAGGTACAGTATTATAATAAATTTTTTAATAACCTTTCTCAAATTTCAGCTCCGCTAAACGAGCTAAGAAGGAAGAACGTAGAATTCACATGGAAGCAACCTCAAGAAGAGTCGTTTAACAGAATAAAAAAACAAATTATTGATGCCACTAAACTAACCCACTATTCTGAGAACCTCAAATTAGTTCTTGCTACGGACGCTTCAAGTCAGGGTATTGGAGCCGTCATATCCCATATATTCCCGGATAATTCAGAACATCCGATTGCATTTGCATCAAAGACGTTGGACGAAGCGCAGCGCAAATATAGCCAAATCGAAAAGGAGGCACTATCGATCATTTTTGGAGTAACCAAGTTTCGTCAATACCTTTACGGGCGACAGTTCGAATTGGTAACCGACCATAAGCCCTTACTCTCCCTTTTCAACCCAGGAAAGAATTTGCCAGTCATGACCGCTAATAGATTGCAGAGATGGGCAATCATATTGATGGCATATACCTATACCATTCGGTATAAACCAACTACAAAACACAGCAATGCGGATGCTCTTTCCCGATTGCCTGCGGGTCCTGATGTCGAATTTGACAAATCGGAAGAGGCTGAAGTGATAACAAACGAAGTGTATGAGGTTGAACTTTCTTCATTTCCCATCGATGCTGAAACCATTGCAAATTATACCCGTGAAGATAATATTCTACGAGAAGTGTTAAGACATATTAAGGAAGGATGGCCCGAAAATACGACGAAATTACAAGAATCGATGATACCCTACAGTACTAGGCAGAACGCACTCTCTGCCCACAATGATGTAATTCTGCTACACACTGATTGCATTAGAGTAGTTGTTCCTGAGATATTGCGAGGCAGAATTTTGGAAATGCTTCACGATGGGCATTGGGGTATTGTAAGGACGAAACAAATTGCTCGGCGTTATTGTTGGTGGCCAAAACAGGACGTAGAAATAGAAGTGATGGTAAGACAATGTAGAAATTGTCAAGAATGTGCAGCAGCGCCAAAGAAGGAATTTAAAAGTTGGCCAGTAGCATCTAAACCGTGGGAAAGAATCCACATAGATTTCGCAGGCCCATTTCTTAATTCAATGTGGCTATTATGTATAGATGCTTATTCGAAATACCCTTTTATAGTGAAGACGTCTGATATTACTACAAAGTCAACTATTCGCGCTTTGCAAGCAATATTTTCTATAGAAGGTCTTCCTGATTGTCTTGTTAGTGATAATGGTACATCATTAACATCAGAAATATTTGCTCAATTTTGTGAGAATAATGGAATTTCACACCTTACTACAGCGCCTTTCCATCCATCATCGAATGGGGAAGCTGAAAGATTCGTTAGGACTTTCAAAACATCCATGAAGAAGAATATAATTGATGGCGGTTCTACGGATGTTGCACTGCTTAAATTCTTAAGTAGTTATCGATTTTCACCGGGGTTAAGTGGAAAATCACCCTCGGAATTATTCCATGGACGTCAGCCCAAGACTATACTTCATCTGATGTTTCCGCGAACATCCTCAACGCCCCAACAAAATGCGGCTAAGTTTCAACCTGGAGATGATGTGTACATCAAGAACTTCAACAAACAAAGAAAATGGCTGCAAGGGAAAATACAAGAACAAGTAGGCAACATGATGTATCTGATCCAAGTCAATGGAGCAATCGTCAAACGGCATCAGAACCAGATTCGCTTGCGAACACCGAAACCGTATGATTATCAGTTGGCAGAAGGGATTCTCAAATCAAATGAATCACAGAATCAGGCTAACGACGAGAGGAAACGTAGGAGTGCATCGGAATCAGAAGGGATTCTCAAATCAAATGAATCACAGAATCAGGCTAACGACGAGAGGAAACGTAGGAGTGCATCGGAATCAGATGTTTTGGGAATAAGAAACATACCCAGAAGATCTGAACGAGAAAGAAGACCCATTGTTCGTTTTCAGCCATAAAAAACCCGTTAACTACATCATGGAAAAAACTAAGCGGAGAGGAATGTTATAAATGCACTAAATTATGGATTCTAATTATTTTGTATGTTGTGTACTACCAAAAGAATCTAGTACTAATTTATTTTATATAATTGAACTAATTTAGTACCTGTTTGTTTTGACCTTTATAATCACAACAAAATTGTCAAATTATCTTTCTCTTTTATATACCAGCATTCAGCGGGAGATAACGTGTATAAGAATTAAATTAAATTAAATTAAAAGATAAATATATTAAAATAGTATATTTCAATAAGTTAATTTATTAGTGATAAATTATAAATGTTTTGCAGAACAATTCTCTAGCTAACTATTTGTGTATGCCACATACTTGCGGAACATCTGTGAATAGGCCAATCTTTGATACAGTGAACCCATAATTTATTTTAATTTTCTTGGTAAATGCAAATTTATGAAGGCATCGGCACACTGGTCAACCTCATCGTATGGACATCTCACTACTTTAGTTTTGTAGAACAATTCTCTAGCTAACTATTTGTGTGTGCCACATACTTGCGGAACATCTGTGAATAGGCCAATCTTTGATACAGTGAACTCATAACTCATTTTAATTTTCTTGGTGAATGCAAACATTACAAGGCATCGGCACACTAGTCAACCTCATCATATGGACATCTGACTACTTTTTTTTTGTAAAACAATTATCTAGCTAACTTTTTGTGTATGCCACATACTTGCGAAACATCTGTGAATAGGCCAATCTTTGATACAGTGAACCCATAATTTATTTTAATTTTCTTGGTAAATGCAAATTTATGAAGGCATCGCCACACTGGTCAACCTCATCGTATGGACATCTCACTACTTTAGTTTTGTAGAACAATTCTCTAGCTAACTATTTGTGTATGCCACATACTTGCGGAACATCTGTGAATAGGCCAATCTTTGATACAGTGAACTCATAACTCATTTTAATTTTCTTGGTGAATGCAAACATTACAAGGCATCGCACACTAGCAACCTCATCATATGGACATCTGACTACTTTTGTTTTGTAGAACAATTCTCTAGCTAACTATTTGTGTATGCCACATACTTGCGGAACATCTGTGAATTGGCCAATCTTTGATACAGTGAACTCATAACTCATTTTAATTTTCTTGGTGAATGCAAATATTACAAGGCATCGCACACTGGTCAACTTCATCATATGGATATCTGACTACCTTTGTTTTGTAGAACAATTCTCTAGCTAGCTATTTGTGTATGCCACATACTTGCGGAACATCTGTGAATAGGCCAATCATTGATACAGTGAACCCATAATTTATTTTAATTTTCTTGGTAAATGCAAATTTATGAAGGCATCGGCACACTGGTCAACCTCATCGTATGGACATCTCACTACTTTAGTTTTGTAGAACAATTCTCTAGCTAACTATTTGTGTATGCCACATACTTGCGGAATATCTGTGAATAGGCCAATCTTTGATACAGTGAACTCATAACTCATTTTAATTTTCTTGGTGAATGCAAACATTACAAGGCATCGCACACTAGCAACCTCATCATATGGACATCTGACTACTTTTGTTTTGTAGAACAATTCTCTAGCTAACTATTTGTGTATGCCACATACTTGCGGAACATCTGTGAATAGGCCAATCTTTGATACAGTGAACCCATAATTTATTTTAATTTTCTTGGTAAATGCAAATTTATGAAGGCATCGGCATACTGGTCAACCTCATCGTATGGACATCTCTGTACTTTAGTTTTGTAGAACAATTCTCTAGCTAACTATTTGTGTATGCCACATACTTGCGGAACATCTGTGAATAGGCCAATCTTTGATACAGTGAACTCATAACTCATTTTAATTTTCTTGGTGAATGCAAACATTACAAGGCATCGAACACTGGTCAACCTCATCGTATGGACATCTGACTACTTTTGTTTTGTAGAACAATTCTCTAGCTAACTATTTGTGTATGCCACATACTTGCGGAACATCTGTGAATAGGCCAATCTTTGATACAGTGAACCCATAATTTATTTTAATTTTCTTGGTAAATGCAAATTTATGAAGGCATCGGCACACTGGTCAACCTCATCGTATGGACATCTCACTACTTTAGTTTTGTAGAACAATTCTCTAGCTAACTATTTGTGTATGCCACATACTTGCGGAACATCTGTGAATAGGCCAATCTTTGATACAGTGAACTCATAACTCATTTTAATTTTCTTGGTGAATGCAAACATTACAGGGCATCGCACACTGGTCAACCTCATCGTATGGACATCTGACTACTTTTGTTTTGTAGAACAATTATCTAGCTAACTATTTGTGTATGCCACATACTTGCGGAACATCTGTGAATAGGCCAATCTTTGATAAAGTGAACCCATAATTTATTTTAATTTTCTTGGTAAATGCAAATTTATGAAGGCATCGGCACACTGGTCAACCTCATTGTATGGACATCTCACTACTTTTGTTTTGTAGAACAATTATCTAGCTAACTATTTGTGTATGCCACATACTTGCGGAACATCTGTGAATAGGCCAATCTTTGAAACAGTGAACCAATAATTTATTTTAATTTTCTTGGTAAATGCAAATTTATGAAGGCATCGGCACACTGGTCAACCTCATCGTATGGACATCTCACTACTTTAGTTTTGTAGAACAATTCTCTAGCTAACTATTTGTGTATGCCATATACTTGCGGAACATCTGTGAATAGGCCAATCTTTGATACAGTGAACCCATAATTTATTTTAATTTTCTTGGTAAATGCAAATTTATGAAGGCATCGGCACACTGGTCAACCTCATCGTATGGACATCTCACTACTTTAGTTTGGTAGAACAATTCTCTAGCTAACTATTTGTGGATGCCACATACTTGCGGAACATCTGTGAATAGGCCAATCTTTGATACAGTGAACTCATAACTCATTTTAATTTTCTTGGTGAATGCAAACATTACAAGGCATCGCACACTAGTCAACCTCATCATATGGACATCTGACTACTTTTGTTTTGTAGAACAATTCTCTAGCTAACTATTTGTGTATGCCACATACTTGCGGAACATCTGTGAATAGGCCAATCTTTGATACAGTGAACCCATAATTTATTTTAATTTTCTTGGTAAATGCAAATTTATGAAGGCATCGGCACACTGGTCAACCTCATCGTATGGACATTTTACTACTTTAGTTTTGTAGAACAATTCTCTAGCTATCTATTTGTGGATGCCACATACTTGCGGAACATCTGTGAATAGGCCAATCTTTGATACAGTGAACTCATAACTCATTTTAATTTTCTTGGTGAATGCAAACATTACAAGGCATCGCACACTAGTCAACCTCATCATATGGACATCTGACTACTTTTGTTTTGCAGAACAATTCTCTAGCTAACTATTTGTGTATGCCACATACTTGCGGAACATCTGTGAATAGGCCAATCTTTGATACAGTGAACCCATAATTTATTTTAATTTTCTTGGTAAATGCAAATTTATGAAGGCATCGGCACACTGGTCAACCTCATCGTATGGACATCTCACTACTTTAGTTTTGTAGAACAATTCTCTAGCTAACTATTTGTGTGTGCCACATACTTGCGGAACATCTGTGAATAGGCCAATCTTTGATACAGTGAACTCATAACTCATTTTAATTTTCTTGGTGAATGCAAACATTACAAGGCATCGCACACTAGCAACCTCATCATATGGACATCTGACTACTTTTGTTTTGTAGAACAATTTTCTAGCTAACTATTTGTGTATGCCACATACTTGCGAAACATCTGTGAATAGGCCAATCTTTGATACAGTGAACCCATAATTTATTTTAATTTTCTTGGTAAATGCAAATTTATGAAGGCATCGGCACACTGGTCAACCTCATCGTATGGACATCTCACTACTTTAGTTTTGTAGAACAATTCTCTAGCTAACTATTTGTGTATGCCACATACTTGCGGAACATCTGTGAATAGGCCAATCTTTGATACAGTGAACTCATAACTCATTTTAATTTTCTTGGTGAATGCAAACATTACAAGGCATCGCACACTAGTCAACCTCATCATATGGACATCTGACTACTTTTGTTTTGTAGAACAATTCTCTAGCTAATTATTTGTGTATGCCACATACTTGCGGAACATCTGTGAATAGGCCAATCTTTGATACAGTGAACCCATAATTTATTTTAATTTTCTTGGTAAATGCAAATTTATGAAGGCATCGGCACACTGGTCAACCTCATCGTATGGACATCTCACTACTTTAGTTTTGTAGAACAATTCTCTAGCTAACTATTTGTGTATGCCACATACTTGCGGAACATTTGTGAATAGGCCAATCTTTGATACAGTGAACTCATAACTCATTTTAATTTTCTTGGTGAATTCAAACATTACAAGGCATCGCACACTAGTCAACCTCATCATATGGACACCTGACTACTTTTGTTTTGTAGAACAATTCTCTAGCTAACTATTTGTGTATGCCACATACTTGCGGAACATCTGTGAATAGGCCAATCTTTGATACAGTGAACCCATAATTTATTTTAATTTTCTTGGTAAATGCAAATTTATGAAGGCATCGGCACACTGGTCAACCTCATCGTATGGACATCTCACTACTTTAGTTTTGTAGAACAATTCTCTAGCTAACTATTTGTGTATGCCACATACTTGCGGAACATCTGTGAATAGGCCAATCTTTGATACAGTGAACCCATAATTTATTTTAATTTTCTTGGTAAATGCAAATTTATGAAGGCATCGGCACACTGGTCAACCTCATCGTATGGACATCTCACTACTTTAGTTTTGTAGAACAATTCTCTAGCTAACTATTTGTGTATGCCACATACTTGCGGAACATTTGTGAATAGGCCAATCTTTGATACAGTGAACTCATAACTCATTTTAATTTTCTTGGTGAATGCAAACATTACAAGGCATCGCACACTAGTCAACCTCATCATATGGACACCTGACTACTTTTGTTTTGTAGAACAATTCTCTAGCTAACTATTTGTGTATGCCACATACTTGCGGAACATCTGTGAATAGGCCAATCTTTGATACAGTGAACCCATAATTTATTTTAATTTTCTTGGTAAATGCAAATTTATGAAGGCATCGGCACACTGGTCAACCTCATCGTATGGACATCTCACTACTTTAGTTTTGTAGAACAATTCTCTAGCTAACTATTTGTGTATGCCACATACTTGCGGAACATCTGTGAATAGGCCA
Organism: Tipula confusa; assembly: GCA_963556175.1. Taxonomy (NCBI): domain Eukaryota; kingdom Metazoa; phylum Arthropoda; class Insecta; order Diptera; family Tipulidae; genus Tipula; species Tipula confusa. The sequence continues at coordinate 4,886,715 of OY744478.1, forward strand.
ATCTTTGATACAGTGAACCAATAATTTATTTTAATTTTCTTGGTAAATGCAAATTTATGAAGGCATCGGCACACTGGTCAACCTCATCGTATGGACATCTCACTACTTTAGTTTTGTAGAACAATTCTCTAGCTAACTATTTGTGGATGCCACATACTTGCGGAACATCTGTGAATAGGCCAATCTTTGATACAGTGAACTCATAACTCATTTTAATTTTCTTGGTGAATGCAAACATTACAAGGCATCGCACACTAGTCAACCTCATCATATGGACATCTGACTACTTTTTTTTTGTAGAACAATTCTCTAGCTAACTATTTGTGTATGCCACATACTTGCGGAACATCTGTGAATAGGCCAATCTTTGATACAGTGAACCCATAATTTATTTTAATTTTCTTGGTAAATGCAAATTTATGAAGGCATCGGCACACTGGTCAACCTCATCGTATGGACATCTCACTACTTTAGTTTTGTAGAACAATTCTCTAGCTATCTATTTGTGGATGCCACATACTTGCGGAACATCTGTGAATAGGCCAATCTTTGATACAGTGAACTCATAACTCATTTTAATTTTCTTGGTGAATGCAAACATTACAAGGCATCGCACACTAGTCAACCTCATCATATGGACTTCTGTTTACTTTTGTTTTGTAGAACAATTCTCTAGCTAACTATTTGTGTATGCCACATACTTGCGGAACATCTGTGAATAGGCCAATCTTTGATACAGTGAACCCATAATTTATTTTAATTTTCTTGGTAAATGCAAATTTATGAAGGCATCGGCACACTGGTCAACCTCATCGTATGGACATCTCACTACTTTAGTTTTGTAGAACAATTCTCTAGCTAACTATTTGTGTATGCCACATACTTGCGGAACATCTGTGAATAGGCCAATCTTTGATACAGTGAACTCATAACTCATTTTAATTTTCTTGGTGAATGCAAACATTACAAGGCATCGCACACTAGCAACCTCATCATATGGACATCTGACTACTTTTGTTTTGTAGAACAATTTTCTAGCTAACTATTTGTGTATGCCACATACTTGCGGAACATCTGTGAATAGGCCAATCTTTGATACAGTGAACCCATAATTTATTTTAATTTTCTTGGTAAATGCAAATTTATGAAGGCATCGGCACACTGGTCAACCTCATCGTATGGACATCTCACTACTTTAGTTTTGTAGAACAATTCTCTAGCTAACTATTTGTGTATGCCACATACTTGCGGAACATCTGTGAATAGGCCAATCTTTGATACAGTGAACTCATAACTCATTTTAATTTTCTTGGTGAATGCAAACATTACAAGGCATCGCACACTGGTCAACCTCATCATATGGACATCTGACTACTTTTGTTTTGTAGAACAATTCTCTAGCTAACTATTTGTGTATGCCACATACTTGCGGAACATCTGTGAATAGGCCAATCTTTGATACAGTGAACCCATAATTTATTTTAATTTTCTTGGTAAATGCAAATTTATGAAGGCATCGGCACACTGGTCAACCTCATCGTATGGACATCTCACTACTTTAGTTTTGTAGAACAATTCTCTAGCTAACTATTTGTGTATGCCACATACTTGCGGAACATCTGTGAATAGGCCAATCTTTGATACAGTGAACTCATAACTCATTTTAATTTTCTTGGTGAATGCAAACATTACAAGGCATCGCACACTAGTCAACCTCATCATATGGACATCTGACTACTTTTGTTTTGTAGAACAATTCTTTTGCTAACTATTTGTGTATTCCACATACTTGCGGAACATCTGTGAATAGGCCAATCTTTGATACAGTGAACCCATAATTTATTTTAATTTTCTTGGTAAATGCAAATTTATGAAGGCATCGGCACACTGGTCAACCTCATCGTATGGACATCTCACTACTTTAGTTTTGTAGAACAATTCTCTAGCTAACTATTTGTGTATGCCACATACTTGCGGAACATCTGTGAATAGGCCAATCTTTGATACAGTGAACTCATAACTCATTTTAATTTTCTTGGTGAATGCAAACATTACAAGGCATCGCACACTAGTCAACCTCATCATATGGACATCTGACTACTTTTGTTTTGTAGAACAATTCTCTAGCTAACTATTTGTGTATGCCACATACTTGCGGAACATCTGTGAATAGGCCAATCTTTGATACAGTGAACCCATAATTTATTTTAATTTTCTTGGTAAATGCAAATTTATGAAGGCATCGGCACACTGGTCAACTTCATCGTATGGACATCTCACTACTTTAGTTTTGTAGAACAATTCTCTAGCTAACTATTTGTGTATGCCACATACTTGCGGAACATCTGTGAATAGGCCAATCTTTGATACAGTGAACTCATAACTCATTTTAATTTTCTTGGTGAATGCAAACATTACAAGGCATCGCACACTAGCAAACTCATCATATGGACATCTGACTACTTTTGTTTTGTAGAACAATTCTCTAGCTAACTATTTGTGTATGCCACATACTTGCGGAACATCTGTGAATAGGCCAATCTTTGATACAGTGAACTCATAACTCATTTTAATTTTCTTGGTGAATGCAAACATTACAAGGCATCGCACACTGGTCAACCTCATCGTATGGACATCTGACTACTTTTGTTTTGTAGAACAATTCTCTAGCTAACTATTTGTGTATTCCACATACTTGCGGAACATCTGTGAATAGGCCAATCTTTGATACAGTGAACCCATAATTTATTTTAATTTTCTTGGTAAATGCAAATTTATGAAGGCATCGGCACACTGGTCAACCTCATCGTATGGACATCTCACTACTTTAGTTTTGTAGAACAATTCTCTAGCTAACTATTTGTGTATGCCACATACTTGCGGAACATCTGTGAATAGGCCAATCTTTGATACAGTGAACTCATAACTCATTTTAATTTTCTTGGTGAATGCAAACATTACAAGGCATCGCACACTAGTCAACCTCATCATATGGACATCTGACTACTTTTGTTTTGTAGAACAATTCTCTAGCTAACTATTTGTGTATGCCACATACTTGCGGAACATCTGTGAATAGGCCAATCTTTGATACAGTGAACCCATAATTTATTTTAATTTTCTTGGTAAATGCAAATTTATGAAGGCATCGGCATACTGGTCAACCTCATCGTATGGACATCTCTGTACTTTAGTTTTGTAGAACAATTCTCTAGCTAACTATTTGTGTATGCCACATACTTGCGGAACATCTGTGAATAGGCCAATCTTTGATACAGTGAACTCATAACTCATTTTAATTTTCTTGGTGAATGCAAACATTACAAGGCATCGAACACTGGTCAACCTCATCGTATGGACATCTGACTACTTTTGTTTTGTAGAACAATTCTCTAGCTAACTTTTTGTGTATGCCACATACTTGCGGAACATCTGTGAATAGGCCAATCTTTGATACAGTGAACCCATAATTTATTTTAATTTTCTTGGTAAATGCAAATTTATGAAGGCATCGGCACACTGGTCAACCTCATCGTATGGACATCTCACTACTTTAGTTTTGTAGAACAATTCTCTAGCTAACTATTTGTGTATGCCACATACTTGCGGAACATCTGTGAATAGGCCAATCTTTGATACAGTGAACTCATAACTCATTTTAATTTTCTTGGTGAATGCAAACATTACAAGGCATCGCACACTGGTCAACCTCATCGTATGGACATTTGACTACTTTTGTTTTGTAGAACAATTATCTAGCTAACTATTTGTGTATGCCACATACTTGCGGAACATCTGTGAATAGGCCAATCTTTGATACAGTGAACCCATAATTTATTTTAATTTTCTTGGTAAATGCAAATTTATGAAGGCATCGGCACACTGGTCAACCTCATCGTATGGACATCTCACTACTTTAGTTTTGTAGAACAATTCTCTAGCTAACTATTTGTGTATGCCATATACTTGCGGAACATCTGTGAATAGGCCAATCTTTGATACAGTGAACCCATAATTTATTTTAATTTTCTTGGTAAATGCAAATTTATGAAGGCATCGGCACACTGGTCAACCTCATCGTATGGACATCTCACTACTTTAGTTTGGTAGAACAATTCTCTAGCTAACTATTTGTGGATGCCACATACTTGCGGAACATCTGTGAATAGGCCAATCTTTGATACAGTGAACCAATAATTTATTTTAATTTTCTTGGTAAATGCAAATTTATGAAGGCATCGGCACACTGGTCAACCTCATCGTATGGACATCTCACTACTTTAGTTTTGTAGAACAATTCTCTAGCTAACTATTTGTGTATGCCATATACTTGCGGAACATCTGTGAATAGGCCAATCTTTGATACAGTGAACCCATAATTTATTTTAATTTTCTTGGTAAATGCAAATTTATGAAGGCATCGGCACACTGGTCAACCTCATCGTATGGACATCTCACTACTTTAGTTTGGTAGAACAATTCTCTAGCTAACTATTTGTGGATGCCACATACTTGCGGAACATCTGTGAATAGGCCAATCTTTGATACAGTGAACTCATAACTCATTTTAATTTTCTTGGTGAATGCAAACATTACAAGGCATCGCACACTAGTCAACCTCATCATATGGACATCTGACTACTTTTGTTTTGTAGAACAATTCTCTAGCTAACTATTTGTGTATGCCACATACTTGCGGAACATCTGTGAATAGGCCAATCTTTGATACAGTGAACCCATAATTTATTTTAATTTTCTTGGTAAATGCAAATTTATGAAGGCATCGGCACACTGGTCAACCTCATCGTATGGACATCTCACTACTTTAGTTTTGTAGAACAATTCTCTAGCTATCTATTTGTGGATGCCACATACTTGCGGAACATCTGTGAATAGGCCAATCTTTGATACAGTGAACTCATAACTCATTTTAATTTTCTTGGTGAATGCAAACATTACAAGGCATCGCACACTAGTCAACCTCATCATATGGACATCTGACTACTTTTGTTTTGTAGAACAATTCTCTAGCTAACTATTTGTGTATGCCACATACTTGCGGAACATCTGTGAATAGGCCAATCTTTGATACAGTGAACCCATAATTTATTTTAATTTTCTTGGTAAATGCAAATTTATGAAGGCATCGGCACACTGGTCAACCTCATCGTATGGACATCTCACTACTTTTGTTTTGTAGAACAATTTTCTAGCTAACTATTTGTGTATGCCACATACTTGCGGAACATCTGTGAATAGGCCAATCTTTGATACAGTGAACCCATAATTTATTTTAATTTTCTTGGTAAATGCAAATTTATGAAGGCATCGGCACACTGGTCAACCTCATCGTATGGACATCTCACTACTTTAGTTTTGTAGAACAATTCTCTAGCTAACTATTTGTGTATGCCACATACTTGCGGAACATCTGTGAATAGGCCAATCTTTGATACAGTGAACTCATAACTCATTTTAATTTTCTTGGTGAATGCAAACATTACAAGGCATCGCACACTAGTCAACCTCATCATATGGACATCTGACTACTTTTGTTTTGTAGAACAATTCTCTAGCTAATTATTTGTGTATGCCACATACTTGCGGAACATCTGTGAATAGGCCAATCTTTGATACAGTGAACCCATAATTTATTTTAATTTTCTTGGTAAATGCAAATTTATGAAGGCATCGGCACACTGGTCAACCTCATCGTATGGACATCTCACTACTTTAGTTTTGTAGAACAATTCTCTAGCTAACTATTTGTGTATGCCACATACTTGCGGAACATCTGTGAATAGGCCAATCTTTGATACAGTGAACTCATAACTCATTTTAATTTTCTTGGTGAATGCAAACATTACAAGGCATCGCACACTAGTCAACCTCATCATATGGACACCTGACTACTTTTGTTTTGTAGAACAATTCTCTAGCTAACTATTTGTGTATGCCACATACTTGCGGAACATCTGTGAATAGGCCAATCTTTGATACAGTGAACCCATAATTTATTTTAATTTTCTTGGTAAATGCAAATTTATGAAGGCATCGGCACACTGGTCAACCTCATCGTATGGACATCTCACTACTTTAGTTTTGTAGAACAATTCTCTAGCTAACTATTTGTGTATGCCACATACTTGCGGAACATCTGTGAATAGGCCAATCTTTGATACAGTGAACCAATAATTTATTTTAATTTTCTTGGTAAATGCAAATTTATGAAGGCATCGGCACACTGGTCAACCTCATCGTATGGACATCTCACTACTTTAGTTTTGTAGAACAATTCTCTAGCTAACTATTTGTGGATGCCACATACTTGCGGAACATCTGTGAATAGGCCAATCTTTGATACAGTGAACTCATAACTCATTTTAATTTTCTTGGTGAATGCAAACATTACAAGGCATCGCACACTAGTCAACTTCATCATATGGACATCTGACTACTTTTGTTTTGTAGAACAATTCTCTAGCTAACTATTTGTGTATGCCACATACTTGCGGAACATCTGTGAATAGGCCAATCTTTGATACAGTGAACCCATAATTTATTTTAATTTTCTTGGTAAATGCAAATTTATGAAGGCATCGGCACACTGGTCAACCTCATCGTATGGACATCTCACTACTTTAGTTTTGTAGAACAATTCTCTAGCTAACTATTTGTGTATGCCACATACTTGCGGAACATCTGTGAATAGGCCAATCTTTGATACAGTGAACTCATAACTCATTTTAATTTTCTTGGTGAATGCAAACATTACAAGGCATCGCACACTAGCAACCTCATCATATGGACATCTGACTACTTTTGTTTTGTAGAACAATTTTCTAGCTAACTATTTGTGTATGCCACATACTTGTGGAACATCTGTGAATAGGCCAATCTTTGATACAGTGAACCCATAATTTATTTTAATTTTCTTGGTAAATGCAAATTTATGAAGGCATCGGCACACTGGTCAACCTCATCGTATGGACATCTCACTACTTTTGTTTTGTAGAACAATTCTCTAGCTAACTATTTGTGTATGCCACATACTTGCGGAACATCTGTGAATAGGCCAATCTTTGATACAGTGAACCCATAATTTATTTTAATTTTCTTGGTAAATGCAAATTTATGAAGGCATCGGCACACTGGTCAACCTCATCGTATGGACATCTCACTACTTTAGTTTTGTAGAACAATTCTCTAGCTAACTATTTGTGTATGCCACATACTTGCGGAACATCTGTGAATAGGCCAATCTTTGATACAGTGAACTCATAACTCATTTTAATTTTCTTGGTGAATGCAAACATTACAAGGCATCGCACACTAGTCAACCTCATCATATGGACATCTGACTACTTTTGTTTTGTAGAATAATTCTTTAGCTAACTATTTGTGTATGCCACATACTTGCGGAACATCTGTGAATAGGCCAATCTTTGATACAGTGAACCCATAATTTATTTTAATTTTCTTGGTGAATGCAAATTTATGAAGGCATCGGCACACTGGTCAACCTCATCGTATGGACATCTTTTTACTTTAGTTTTGTAGAACAATTCTCTAGCTAACTATTTGTGTATGCCACATACTTGCGGAACATCTGTGAATAGGCCAATCTTTGATACAGTGAACTCATAACTCATTTTAATTTTCTTGGTGAATGCAAATATTACAAGGCATCGCACACTGGTCAACCTCATCATATGGACATCTGACTACTTTTGTTTTGTAGAACAATTATTTAGCTAACTATTTGTGTATGCCACATACTTGCGGAACATCTGTGAATAGGCCAATCTTTGATACAGTGAACCCATAATTTATTTTAATTTTCTTGGTAAATGCAAATTTATGAAGGCATCGGCACACTGGTCAACCTCATCGTATGGACATCTCACTACTTTAGTTTTGTAGAACAATTCTCTAGCTAACTATTTGTGTATGCCACATACTTGCGGAACATCTGTGAATAGGCCAATCTTTGATACAGTGAACTCATAACTCATTTTAATTTTCTTGGTGAATGCAAACATTACAAGGCATCGCACACTAGTCAACCTCATCATATGGACATCTGACTACTTTTGTTTTGTAGAACAATTCTCTTGCTAACTATTTGTGTATTCCACATACTTGCGGAACATCTGTGAATAGGCCAATCTTTGATACAGTGAACCCATAATTTATTTTAATTTTCTTGGTAAATGCAAATTTATGAAGGCATCGGCACACTGGTCAACCTCATCGTATGGACATCTCACTACTTTAGTTTTGTAGAACAATTCTCTAGCTAACTATTTGTGTATGCCACATACTTGCGGAACATCTGTGAATAGGCCAATCTTTGATACAGTGAACTCATAACTCATTTTAATTTTCTTGGTGAATGCAAACATTACAAGGCATCGCACACTAGTCAACCTCATCATATGGACATCTGACTACTTTTGTTTTGTAGAACAATTCTCTAGCTAACTATTTGTGTATGCCACATACTTGCGGAACATCTGTGAATAGGCCAATCTTTGATACAGTGAACCCATAATTTATTTTAATTTTCTTGGTAAATGCAAATTTATGAAGGCATCGGCACACTGGTCAACCTCATCGTATGGACATCTCACTACTTTAGTTTTGTAGAACAATTCTCTAGCTAACTATTTGTGTATGCCACATACTTGCGGAACATCTGTGAATAGGCCAATCTTTGATACAGTGAACTCATAACTCATTTTAATTTTCTTGGTGAATGCAAACATTACAAGGCATCGCACACTAGCAAACTCATCATATGGACATCTGACTACTTTTGTTTTGTAGAACAATTCTCTAGCTAACTATTTGTGTATGCCACATACTTGCGGAACATCTGTGAATAGGCCAATCTTTGATACAGTGAACTCATAACTCATTTTAATTTTCTTGGTGAATGCAAACATTACAAGGCATCGCACACTGGTCAACCTCATCGTATGGACATCTGACTACTTTTGTTTTGTAGAACAATTCTCTAGCTAACTATTTGTGTATTCCACATACTTGCGGAACATCTGTGAATAGGCCAATCTTTGATACAGTGAACCCATAATTTATTTTAATTTTCTTGGTAAATGCAAATTTATGAAGGCATCGGCACACTGGTCAACCTCATCGTATGGACATCTCACTACTTTAGTTTTGTAGAACAATTCTCTAGCTAACTATTTGTGTATGCCACATACTTGCGGAACATCTGTGAATAGGCCAATCTTTGTACAGTGAACTCATAACTCATTTTAATTTTCTTGGTGAATGCAAACATTACAAGGCATCGCACACTAGTCAACCTCATCATATGGACATCTGACTACTTTTGTTTTGTAGAACAATTCTCTAGCTAACTATTTGTGTATGCCACATACTTGCGGAACATCTGTGAATAGGCCAATCTTTGATACAGTGAACCCATAATTTATTTTAATTTTCTTGGTAAATGCAAATTTATGAAGGCATCGGCACACTGGTCAACCTCATCGTATGGACATCTCACTACTTTAGTTTTGTAGAACAATTCTCTAGCTAACTATTTGTGTATGCCACATACTTGCGGAACATCTGTGAATAGGCCAATCTTTGATACAGTGAACTCATAACTCATTTTAATTTTCTTGGTGAATGCAAACATTACAAGGCATCGCACACTAGCAAACTCATCATATGGACATCTGACTACTTTTGTTTTGTAGAACACTTCTCTAGCTAACTATTTGTGTATGCCACATACTTGCGGAACATCTGTGAATAGGCCAATCTTTGATACAGTGAACTCATAACTCATTTTAATTTTCTTGGTGAATGCAAACATTACAAGGCATCGCACACTGGTCAACCTCATCGTATGGACATCTGACTACTTTTGTTTTGTAGAACAATTATCTAGCTAACTATTTGTGTATGCCACATACTTGCGGAACATCTGTGAATAGGCCAATCTTTGATACAGTGAACCAATAATTTATTTTAATTTTCTTGGTAAATGCAAATTTATGAAGGCATCGGCACACTGGTCAACCTCATCGTATGGACATCTCACTACTTTAGTTTTGTAGAACAATTCTCTAGCTAACTATTTGTGTATGCCATATACTTGCGGAACATCTGTGAATAGGCCAATCTTTGATACAGTGAACTCATAACTCATTTTAATTTTCTTGGTGAATGCAAACATTACAAGGCATCGCACACTGGTCAACCTCATCATATGGACATCTGACTACTTTTGTTTTGTAGAACAATTATTTAGCTAACTATTTGTGTATGCCACATACTTGCGGAACATCTGTGAATAGGCCAATCTTTGATACAGTGAACCCATAATTTATTTTAATTTTCTTGGTAAATGCAAATTTATGAAGGCATCGGCACACTGGTCAACCTCATCGTATGGACATCTGACTACTTTTGTTTTGTAGAACAATTCTCTAGCTAACTATTTGTGTATGCCACATACTTGCGGAACATCTGTGAATAGGCCAATCTTTGATACAGTGAACCCATAATTTATTTTAATTTTCTTGGTAAATGCAAATTTATGAAGGCATCGGCACACTGGTCAACCTCATCGTATGGACATCTCACTACTTTAGTTTTGTAGAACAATTCTCTAGCTAACGATTTTTGTATGCCACATACTTGCGGAACATCTGTGAATTGGCCAATCTTTGATACAGTGAACTCATAACTCATTTTAATTTTCTTGGTGAATGCAAACATTACAAGGCATCGGCACACTGGTCAACCTCATCATATGGACATCTGACTACTTTTGTTTTGTAAAACAATTATCTAGCTAACTTTTTGTTTATGCCACATACTTGCGAAACATCTGTGAATAGGCCAATCTTTGATACAGTGAACCCATAATTTATTTTAATTTTCTTGGTGAATGCAAATTTATGAAGGCATCGGCACACTGGTCAACCTCATCGTATGGACATCTCACTACTTTAGTTTTGTAGAACAATTCTCTAGCTAACTATTTGTGTATGCCACATACTTGCGGAACATCTGTGAATAGGCCAATCTTTGATACAGTGAACTCATAACTCATTTTAATTTTCTTGGTGAATACAAACATTACAAGGCATCGCACACTGGTCAACCTCATCATATGGACATCTCACTACTTTAGTTTTGTAGAACAATTCTCTAGCTAACGATTTGTGTATGCCACATAGTTGCGGAACATCTGTGAATTGGCCTATCTTTGATACAGTGAACCCATAATTTATTTTAATTTTCTTGGTGAATGCAAATTTACCAAGTCATCGACACACTGGTCAACATCACTGTATGGAATTTGGATTACATTTATTTTGTAGAACAAATCAACAGCTAACGACCTATGCATGCCATTTTTTTGCAAATCTCTGTGAATTTGTCAATTTCATTCTAACGGTATATCAATGTTGAGCTATAAATTTGACATCTACCATATAACAATTAACCATTTTTTTGTTTCCTATACCAACATTTACTTAATAACGGTTAATTGCCAGTTTCTTATCATAATAATGAGATAAAATCATTGTGACTGGCAAGTTCATATGGGCAAGTTCGATCAATCTGTTGGCACCGCTTTTTTACCGGTTTGTTGACTAATATGCAGTATCTTAAACAAATTCTGATATTAGGCTAATCTGGGATGAAAAAGTTAGAAACGAGATGAAATCATTGTGGAATTATTTAAAAACAGTATTTACAATACAATAAACCGTTAATTTGATTTACTGTTATATGCACACGGCGTACTTAATATTCTTTGTACAATCAAATAAAAATAGATTAATAAAAAAAAAAATATTTAATTGCTCTACATTTACGTAATTACGGTTTATAACCAGTTTTTTTTTTTTTTTTAAATATTTGATTGATATAGACCAAAATATAGATGCGATTGTTAGGGGGAATTATCCGTAAATAGCATCGATATGAAAAACTTAAAATTTCTTATAGTTTGCAATACTAACTATTTTAGTTTTGAATGTATAATTAAATTCGTATGAAAATTTTTTTAAGTACTTTATAAATTGCAGCCAGCAACATTTAAAAATAAAATTGGTTAATCGTTTTAGGAAATTGGAAAATTTTTTTATCGGAAACTGAATATGGGGCTAAAATTAACGAATTTAATATCAACATCTGTTTCCTGAAATAGCAAACGAACAAAGTTGTAAAAATTTGCCGAGTCTATCGTACCATGGGCAAGCAAAATAAATGGTATTCTCGTTATATTGGCCTACATAATATGCTAATCGTTATAAATGTTGATCTCATTTTGTTATAAATTCAAGGTTAAATGTAATGATAATATTATATAAGTGAATTTAATCGGATGGATTCGAATTACACCGTTATATTTAAATATATTGAATTGGTTGATATATTTACATAATATATGTTTACTGAATTTTGTAGCAATGGCGTTTTTTATAGGTCCAAAACTTTGAGTTGACAACCCATTTAACAGCTGAGAGTTGATTTTGGCTAGTTTAATTTGACATTTCACTATAGAGAGACTTACAACAGAGCGATTCGGCGAATGGGCTGAAGCCAAATTGTCATTGATGTTGAATTTCCATTCAAAATTTTATTCTCCGATGAAGCCCATTTTTGGTTGAATGGGTGCGTAAATCAGCAGAATTGTCGAATCTGGAGTTAGGATAATCCACAAGCTTTTGTTGAAACACCATTACATCCACAGAAAATTAATGTTTGGTTCGCTCTATAAGCTGGCGGGGTCATTGGTCCATGTCTTCAAGAACGATGATGGTCAGAATGTTGCTGTCAATGGTAAGCGATATAGGGATATGATTAGCAATTTTTTCGTACCTCGATTAGCTGGCATTAATCTTGCTGACATGTGGTTGCCACAGGACGAAGCCACATGCCACACAGCGTGCGCTACAATTGATTTACTCAAAGAAACTTTTGATAAAAGCATAATTTCGCGTAATGGTCCAATTAATTGGCCACCAAGATCTTGTGATTTAACCCCATTTGTTTTTTTTTTTTGGGGTTATGTAAAGTCACTTGTCTACGTCGATAAACCAGAGACAATAGAACACCTGGAAATCAACATTCGAAAAGTTATTGGCGAAATATGGCCGCAAATGCTGCGAAAATTTTTGCAAAAATTGGTGTTCCTGATTGCGCCTTGTACGCGCCAGCCGTGGCGGCCACATGGCCAAAATCATATTTAAACATTAATGTCATAAAATTTTCTATCCAATAAAGCAATCTCTATAAAAAAAAACACCCTTTATATACGGGTATACACAAACAAACATCAATATATATGAGCTAACTTTAAATAGACTTTCGTATAGACTTTCGTATCAAGATCTTTTGAGTACAAGGTACTCAAAAGATCTTGATACGAATTAAAAATTCGTAGTTTTGTATTTAATCTTGGAACAATGTACATATAGACTAATATTTGTTACCAAAAATCAACCGGGAATCGTTTTTCGGACATTATAACGGTTAGACGTCTTCTAATGATTTATTTCAATTTAATCTCACAACAACCGTAACATTAGTGATGTGCGTAAATTTCAGATACTCCAAGATGTACTCAAAGATGAAGCTTACCAGAGTAACACTTACGTTATGCACATCCTTTATATGTTCCAACTAACACGGCACTACCTATACTTCAATGGTATACATCAAATCACTAACAGGTCAACCAGATAATCCACATTCAACACGTTGAATGAATTAGCTTGAATTTTTTCTTCGAACATTTACCCAAAGGCCGCAAAGGTCATCCAAGAAAATGATGTTCTTACCGGTGCTAATACGATTGAAGAATTGGTTACACTCAAAAGAGAGATTTGTGCTATCCTACAGGATGGTCAATTTCATCTAAGGAAATTTGTTAGCAATCATCTAAAACTTTATGACCCGGCTCAATTCAACAACTTAAAATTGTTTTAAGAAAACAAGGATACAGTCAAGTTACTTGACATCCAGTGGGATCCAATTCAGGACGAGTTCCGATTTGCGACTCACTTTCCATTCAGAACCATACACACGAAACGATCGATGCTTTTGGAGGCAAATCGAATGTTCGACCCATTTGGCTGGCTATCTCCGCTTTTAATTAGATCAAAAATTATCATGCAACACCTGTGGTATATCCATGTGGATTGGGATGATAACCTACTAGACGAAATTCTTAATGGATGCGAAATTATAAATACAGCGGTGAATACACGTCCTCTGTGTGCCTCATCTTCACTAACAGAACTGGCCCTTACACCCGCGCACTTCATCTTGCATCGTTCTGCAAAACAAATCCCTGACATCATTGGCGAGAAAGATTTGTCACGACATGATCGATGGGATATGGTTCGCAGAATCATTTTACATTTTTGGCATTGTTGGCAACGAGACAATCTCGTGGATTTTCAAACTCGATCAAAGTGGCAGCAACCGCAATAAAATCTCGAAGTAAACGATGTCGTCATTGTTTGCAAACCAAATTTACCACCTGGAAAGTGGATAATTAGACGAAAAACGCGTCCTGTAATAATTAGAATTCGATATTCGCTCCTGCTGACTAATAATTCCTTACTAACTGTGCTACCTAAATCGAATTTGCCACCGTTTAATAAGCTTTTGTCAAAAATTATCAATTAACCATACAAGTTGGAATGTAAGTTTTGTGTAGTCCGATGAATATTTGCTAGAAATTGCATGAATTGTTTTCATTGCTGGGTTGTTTTACTCTTCAGAGTTTCACTGTTTTTTTTTTAACCAATTGTTTTTTGGTTTGATTTTAAACATACCTCGAGTCACTTAATCGGTACTGACCTGTCTAACGTGGTGTTCAATATCCCTACAAAGTGTCCAAGACCACCACAGTTCAAATGTTTAATACTTAAACGATATTTATGAATTAAACGTAAATTTTTACTAAACTAGGTCACATAAACCCCGTTACTTTGTTTACAATTTTTTGATTTTGTTTTCAAATTTCAATACCAAACGTTATATTATGCTTTTAATGGTTTCTTTGAACATGAATTTTCAAGTTCAAATTTTATTTATAGATGTGAAACGGTTGAAATGTAATGTAGAAGAACATTTAAATATGCGAATATATGTATGTCAATATGCAAATTGTGAGGCAATATATGCTTTGTTCAAGTTATATATAAAGAAAATCCAAAAAATTTCTTATTCCATAAGAAATTTTTTATTTTTTTTTGGCGAAATTACATCATTATTACGTTAATGAAGATTAAAACTAACATATTTTCTTTGTATGTAGCTTACCTAAGAAATATGAAAATACATTTATAAACGTAGAATTTTCCATGAAAACAAATTATGTAACGAAAAATTATGTACGAAGTAATTTGAAGGATGAATTTTACAAAAAATGTTTTATTGTGCAACTTTATGAAATTTTAAAGCTTCTTACCGTAAAAGCGATTTGTAATAGGGGAACTTTTCATTCCTAATTACGTCAAACAAAATTATTTACCACAATCTTAGTGTATCTTAATAATTGTATGAAGAACGGACATTGTTGTTGAATCCATAGTAACATATTTTATGTATAGAATACAATCATACCTAAATTTAAGATGTCAAAGTCATGGCATGAGGCATACGCCCTGTTAGACTCAGCTTCCCACTCCATCATCATATGCGAAAGTTTAGTCAGGCGATTAAATCTCGAACGATTATTTGTTAATGTACGAGTTTTGGGAATTTTGGAAACAAATGACGGCATGACAAAAAGATTAGTAAAGCTAACCTAAGGTTCGATTAAATCGTACTCTTCAATCTCGAAGCTTTAATCCTCACCAAATTATCAACTATTATACCATCTTCAAAATTAGATGGAAATTGTGTCCTCGAGATGAATGTTCAAGTTCGATCGTCTTGTTTGTGGACGGCTCCAATTGCGTAATTGGAGGCATCGATTGTCAATTCAAAATCTTTCTCAAAATTTCTTAAATTTCTCGAAAGCATCTAGGCTTCTTTATTAAGATACATTTTTCGATTTTTTTAATTCCGTCTTCACCAACAATAAATCCTAGGAGTGATTTTGTGTCGATTCAAGTGAATTATTATCGGTGTAATAGTGAATTTACTTGTCAATTTTTATTTCTGTTTACAACTCTAGAAACATTATCAGGTGATATTAAACTAACATTCTGTAATACAGCTGAAACTAGTGCAGCTCCTGCTCGACTAAACTACAATAAGTAGATCCTTCGCCAGAATGGGAGTATTTTGTATAATGAGTGATGGATAAAACACATTTTTTGAAAATCTGGATCTTGAACTAGAGGACTAGTGTCTATTTGTTTTTGTCCCCAAGATCAACATGACGTTTTTTTAATAGGTTCCCAATCGTAGTCTTGTTGTTTGATGCGATTAAAAATTAACATGAACAGCAAATGAAAAGGAGAATTTATAACTAATTACTTACATCAAAAACGTGTGTTGAGCTTAACTTTTTGTAAGCTATGGCCAAATTATTTGCATGATGGCCAATAATGAAAAATTTAATTCTTTACTAAATTTTTAACTATAAGTTACCAAACAATTTACCAGATAAAAAACTTCTGAACCGTCTAAATTTTGAATAGCCTAGTGTCGTTATTTGTTGCCCCTTCAGACAATGTAAAAACATATTCATCGCGCGTCAATGTTCGTATTAGTTAACGTTCCATTCCTTTAACTATTTTTTTCGAATTCATTTATAACAGGTTATAAGTAGTAATTGGTTGTGATATAGATTATCATAATATTGATTATGATATAGCGGTAAATATATATTTTCAATAATTAAAACAATATTTAATTTTGGTTAGTTGACATTTTATTTATAACATTGTTTTTACTACATTACTGATTTTCCATCTACAACAAATTTACAGTTATATTTTTTATATATTTAAAAAAGTACAATTTAAGAAAAAAAAACGTAAATTAAAAAACCACTGTTATTATGATATATAATATTGTTAGTAATATAAATTGATATTTCTTTACAACCGTTATAATGGTTTAAACTGATTAAGTGCAGTATATATATATATATATATATATATATATATATATATATATATATATATATATATATATATATATATATATATAATAAAAAAATTAGTGACACAGTTAATTTATAGAAGGTTCTGAATGAGGTTCGTAAGAATAACTACATGGCTTATCACATCTAAGTGCTAGTGAGCCAAATCGGTAATGTTGGTAGCACATTGGATTTCGCGAAAAAGATCGATTACTACGAATTCGACCTGCCTGTCGTGACATTTTAAATCTCATATCCGATTGTTTGGGAAATTGTGATCTTGATAGAAAACTATTAATCGAACTTGATGAATTTGATGTAAAATTTGTTTGACGAACAGGTGATACGATCATTTTATCAATTTTTTTCGTTAGTTCAGTAATTTGTAATGATAAATTATCAAGCGGATTCAAATTGGATGAAGATGATTGACCAAACGGTAAATACATGCATTCATATATTTTATCAGCTGTCGCAAGAATTTTATTTATATCGTTAAGTTCGGATGCCTCGATTATTTCTTTCATTTCTTGTGGCAAACCATTTAGCCAAATTTGTTTCAATGAATCGGGCGTTATTGTTTTTGATCGACACGCAATACTCTCCAATTTACGAAAGAATTCGGATGGCATATCGTCACCCATGTTTGCACTGTCTAAAAGTTGTTTATGTTCAATTTCTGTAAATTGTGTTAAAACAGCATTTTTCAATGCCGCATATTTATTATGTGTGATCGATTCATTGGCAATGGTATCGATAACAAAAATGGCCAGATTTTCCGGTAACGATGTTAGTGTATGATGAAATTTTAATTCATCACATTTTATAGAATTTAGAAAGAAAGTCGATTCAATAAGAGCAAACCATGTTAGCGGACTATTTTGGCAGAAATTGGGAATTTTAAATTTAACTGGTACTTCTATTGAATTTGTAACCGACATGATTCCGTTATCTGTTGACATTTTTAATAAAATTTATATAGATTTTAAAATTTCAGAACTTTGTTATTATATATAGTTAAAAATATCCTAATACGGTCTTTCAGATAAATAACGGCTATTAATATAATCAAATTATCAAATCTAGTTACAATTAAATACATGTAACGGTAATTAATTAATTCGATTACACGAATTATATTTATGTTGTATGATCTTGAACTTGCGTACGAAATGCGTACGTATATGATGGTATTCGATCGATGTATTCACTTTTAGATGTACAGCTTGGCTGGCGATACGATTTGTATACAATATTTTATTGTATGGTCCCGTTTGCAAATGTTCTATATATGAACAATAATAAAACTGTATAAATAACACGATTTTAACAAATCACAATAATTTTTTTTTTTTACCTTATTGAACTGTTTTAACCTTGTCTATTAATCTAGATCATCAAGTTAACATTGATTCACTTAAATAGTCCACTTAAAATTTTATAGTTTATTAATATATTTTTTAACACTGTTAATCAAACTTTTAACACTTTTAATTTCGAAATTTTTAATATTCTTTGTAAAAAATTTATGTTATCTTTCTTTCACAAACGTGTTTTTTCGACTAATTTCAATTCATGAATGATCAACACTATTATTATGTATTCTGAAACCACTAATATAACAATTGTAAATTTTAAATGTGTAATGAAATCGATTTTTAACCCTTTCGAGTATCGTTGTTCACGTACTGTGTAAATCATGTCAACGTTTTATTTTGCTATTCGATCGATCCTGTTGAAGTAAATTTTTAAAACTTGGTTAAGGTGATTGTCAGTTTTACTGGTGGGCCATTATTTTGTGACGTTCGAATGAAAGGGTTTTAGTTTTATGTTTTCAAACGTAGTTAAAATTTTATAGTCATATTGACTCATTTCAATTTTAAGCATAATAACGCTGCATCGTCATTCGATTTGCATAGGTAAAACATTTGGTTGCTTCTTAAAATGACAATAAATTTTGTTTTATCGTTTTAATGTTGAATAAAAACTAAAAATTATTTTGGACTACTTGATTCAATTATAAAATACATATAATCTAATTCTCAATATTTGCAAATAAAATTTTACAGAAAAACTTTACATAAAAACAAAATGCAAGGTGAATCATTTTGATACACGTGCATTTAATATTTTATTGATAAAGTAATGTAGTCTATTTGATACAACCAAAAATCGAATAAAATTGCAACGTACCTTCCAAAATATGCAAGCATATTCAGTCAAACATTACACAGTCTATATATAGCTACTTTACGACTGTCTAAATTTTGATTTTTTACAATAAATCCAAGAATTTTATTTGTAAAAATTGAGCTATCGAGGCTTGCCTTAACAACAATACAGCCCAGCAAAATCGACTCTAGAATTTTTCCTGATGAATTTACAGCCATTTGAAATCAAACAAAAATCGAAAACAATTTCCACGTATTTTCCAAAATATGCAAGCCTATAGACTGATTAAATTTTGAATTTTTTTTCGATAAATTCAGGAATTTTATTTGAATAATTAGAGCTACCGAGGCTTGCCTTAACAACAATACAGACCAGCAAAATCGACTCTAAAATTTTACCTGGTAAATTTACAGCCATTTGAAATCAAACAAAACTGGAAAAAATTTTCCACGTATTTTCCAAAATATGCAAGGCAGACTAATTAAATTTTGATTTTTTTTTTCGATAAATTCAGGAATTTTATTTGAATAATTTGAGCTATCGAGGCTTATCTTAACAACAATATAGACCAACAAAATCGACTCCAAATCTATGCCTGATGAATTTACAGCCATTTGAAATCAAACAAAAATCGAAAAAAATTTCCACGTATTTTCCAAAATATGCAAGGCTATAGACTGATTAAATTTAGATTTTTTTTTCAATAAATTCAGGAATTTTATTTGAATAATTTGAGCTATCGAGGCTTATCTTAACAACAATATAGACCAACAAAATCGACTCCAAATCTATGCCTGATGAATTTACAGCCATTTGAAATCAAACAAAAATCGAAAAAAATTTCCACGTATTTTCCAAAATATGCAAGGCTATAGACTGATTAAATTTAGATTTTTTTTTCAATAAATTCAGGAATTTTATTTGAATAATTTGAGCTATCGAGGCTTATCTTAGCAACAATATAGACCAACAAAATCGACTCCAAATCTATGCCTGATGAATTTACAGCCATTTGAAATCAAACAAAAATCGAAAAAAATTTCCACGTATTTTCCAAAATATGCAAGGCCATAGACTGATTAAATTTAGATTTTTTTTCGATAAATTCAGGAATTTTATTTGAATAATTTGAGCTATCGAGGCTTGCCTCAACAACAATACAGACCAGCAAAATCGGCTCTAGATCTTTTTCTGATGAATTTACAGCCATTTGAAATCAAACAAAAATCGATAAAAATTTCCACGCATTTTCCAAAATATGCAAGGCTATAGACTGATTAAATTTAGATTTTTTTTTTTCGAAAAATTCAGGAATTATATTTGAATAATAATGAGCTATCGAGGCTTGCCTCAACAACAATACAGACCAGCAAAATCGGCTCTAGATCTTTTTCTGATGAATTTACAGCCATTTGAAATCAAACAAAAATCGAACAAATTTCCAAGTATTTTCCAAAATATGCAAGGCTATAGACTGATTAAATTTTGATTTTTTTTTCAATAAATTCAAGAATTTTATTTGAATAATTTGAGCTATCGAGGCTTATCTTAACAACAATATAGACCAGCAAAATTGACTGTAAATCTATGCCTGATGAATTTACATCCATTTGAAATCAAACAAAAATCGATAAAAATTTCCACGTATTTTCCAAAATATGCAAGGCTATAGACTGATTAAATTTTGATTTTTTTTCAATAAATTCAGGAATTTTATTTGAATAATTTGAGCTTTCAAGGCTTGCCTTAACAACAATACAGACCAGCAAAATCGACTCTAGAACTTTTCCTGATAAATTTACAGCGATTTGAAATCAAACAAAAATCGAAAAAAATTTCCACGTATTTTCCAAAATATGCAAGGCCATAGACTGATTAAATTTAGATTTTTTTTCAATAAATTCAGGAATTTTATTTTAATAATTTGAGGTATCGAGGCCTTGTCTTAACAACAATATAGACCAGCAAAATCGACTCCAAATCTATGCCTGATGAATTTACAGCCATTTGAAATCAAACAAAAATCGAAAAAAATTTCCACGTATTTTCCAAAATATGCAAGTCCATAGACTGATTAAATTTAGATTTTTTTTCAATAAATTCAGGAATTTTATTTGAATAATTTGAGCTATCAAGGCTTGCCTTAACAACAATACAGACCAGCAAAATCGACTCTAGAATTTTTCCTGATAAATTTACAGCCATTTGAAATCAAACAAAAAACGAAAAACATTTCCACGTATTTTCCAAAATATGCAAGGCTATAGACTGATTAAATTTTGGTTTTTTTTTTTCGAAAAATTCAGGAATTTTATTTGAATAATAATGAGCTATCGAGGCTTGCCTCAACAACAATACAGACCAGAAAAATCGGCTCTTGATCTTGTTCTGATGAATTTACAGCCATTTCAAATCAAACAAAAATCGAACAAATTTCCACGTATTTTCCAAAATATGCAAGGCTATAGACTGATTAAATTTAGATTTTTTTTCGATAAATTCAGGAATTTTATTTGAATAATTTGAGCTATCGAGGCTTTCCTTAACATTAATACAGACCAGCAAAATCGACTCTAGAACATTTCCTGATAAATTTACAGCGATTTGAAATCAAACAAAAATCGAAAAAAATTTCCACGTATTTTCCAAAATATGCAAGGCCACAGACTAAATAAATTTTGATTTTTTTTTTTCGATAAATTCAGGAATTTTATTTGAATAATTTGAGCTATCGAGGCTTGCCTCAACAACAATACAGACCAGCAAAATCGGCTCTAGATCTTTTTCTGATGAATTTACAGCCATTTGAAATCAAACAAAAATCGAAAAAAATTTCCACGTATTTTCCGAAATATACAAGGCTATAGACTGATTAAATTTAGATTTTTTTTCAATAAATTCAGGAATTTTATTTGAATAATTTGAGGTATCGAGGCCTTGTCTTAACAACAATACAAACCAGCAAAATCGACTCTAGAATTTTTCCTGATAAATTTACAGCCATTTGAAATCAAACAAAAATCGAACAAATTTCCACGTATTTTCCAAAATATGCAAGGCCACAGACTGAATAAATTTTGATTTTTTTTTTTTCGATAAATTCAGGAATTTTATTTAAGTAATTTGAGCTATCGAGGCTTGCCTCAACAACAATACAGACCAGCAAAATCGGCTCTAGATCTTTTTCTGATGAATTTACAGCCATTTGAAATCAAACAAAAATCGAACAAATTTCCACGTATTTTCCAAAATATGCAAGGCTATAGACTGATTAAATTTAGATTTTTTTTTTTCGAAAAATTCAGGAATTATATTTGAATAATAATGAGCTATCGAGGCTTGCCTCAACAACAATACAGACCAGCAAAATCGGCTCTAGATCTTTTTCTGATGAATTTACAGCCATTTGAAATCAAACAAAAATCGAACAAATTTCCAAGTATTTTCCAAAATATGCAAGGCTATAGACTGATTAAATTTTGATTTTTTTTTCAATAAATTCAAGAATTTTATTTGAATAATTTGAGCTATCGAGGCTTATCTTAACAACAATATAGACCAGCAAAATTGACTGTAAATCTATGCCTGATGAATTTACATCCATTTGAAATCAAACAAAAATCGATAAAAATTTCCACGTATTTTCCAAAATATGCAAGGCTATAGACTGATTAAATTTTGATTTTTTTTCAATAAATTCAGGAATTTTATTTGAATAATTTGAGCTTTCAAGGCTTGCCTTAACAACAATACAGACCAGCAAAATCGACTCTAGAACTTTTCCTGATAAATTTACAGCGATTTGAAATCAAACAAAAATCGAAAAAAATTTCCACGTATTTTCCAAAATATGCAAGGCCATAGACTGATTAAATTTAGATTTTTTTTCAATAAATTCAGGAATTTTATTTGAATAATTTGAGGTATCGAGGCTTGCCTCAACAACAATACAGACCAGCAAAATCGGCTCTAGATCTTTTTCTGATGAATTTACAGCCATTTGAAATCAAACAAAAATCGAAAAAAATTTCCACGTATTTTCCAAAATATACAAGGCTATAGACTGATTAAATTTTGATTTTTTTTTTCAATAAATTCAGGAATTTTATTTGAATAATTTGAGCTATCGAGGCTTATCTTAACAACAATATAGACCAACAAAATCGACTCCAAATCTATGCCTGATGAATTTACAGCCATTTGAAATCAAACAAAAATCGAAAAAAATTTCCACGTATTTTCCAAAATATGCAAGGCCAAAGACTGATTAAATTTAGATTTTTTTTCAATAAATTCAGGAATTTTATTTTAATAATTTGAGGTATCGAGGCCTTGTCTTAACAACAATATAGACCAGCAAAATCGACTCCAAATCTATGCCTGATGAATTTACAGCCATTTGAAATCAAACAAAAATCGAAAAAAATTTCCACGTATTTTCCAAAATATGCAAGTCCATAGACTGATTAAATTTAGATTTTTTTTCAATAAATTCAGGAATTTTATTTGAATAATTTGAGCTATCAAGGCTTGCCTTAACAACAATACAGACCAGCAAAATCGACTCTAGAATTTTTCCTGATAAATTTACAGCCATTTGAAATCAAACAAAAAACGAAAAACATTTCCACGTATTTTCCAAAATATGCAAGGCTATAGACTGATTAAATTTTGGTTTTTTTTTTTCGAAAAATTCAGGAATTTTATTTGAATAATAATGAGCTATCGAGGCTTGCCTCAACAACAATACAGACCAGAAAAATCGGCTCTTGATCTTGTTCTGATGAATTTACAGCCATTTCAAATCAAACAAAAATCGAACAAATTTCCACGTATTTTCCAAAATATGCAAGGCTATAGACTGATTAAATTTAGATTTTTTTTCGATAAATTCAGGAATTTTATTTGAATAATTTGAGCTATCGAGGCTTTCCTTAACATTAATACAGACCAGCAAAATCGACTCTAGAACATTTCCTGATAAATTTACAGCGATTTGAAATCAAACAAAAATCGAAAAAAATTTCCACGTATTTTCAAAAATATGCAAGGCCACAGACTGAATAAATTTTGATTTTTTTTTTCGATAAATTCAGGAATTTTATTTGAATAATTTGAGCTATCGAGGCTTGCCTCAACAACAATACAGACCAGCAAAATTGGCTCTAGATCTTTTTCTGATGAATTTACAGCCATTTGAAATCAAACAAAAATCGAAAAAAATTTCCACGTATTTTCCGAAATATACAAGGCTATAGACTGATTAAATTTAGATTTTTTTTCAATAAATTCAGGAATTTTATTTGAATAATTTGAGGTATCGAGGCCTTGTCTTAACAACAATACAAACCAGCAAAATCGACTCTAGAATTTTTCCTGATAAATTTACAGCCATTTGAAATCAAACAAAAATCGAACAAATTTCCACGTATTTTCCAAAATATGCAAGGCCACAGACTGAATAAATTTTGATTTTTTTTTTTTTCGATAAATTCAGGAATTTTATTTAAGTAATTTGAGCTATCGAGGCTTGCCTCAACAACAATACAGACCAGCAAAATCGGCTCTAGATCTATGCCTGATGAATTTACAGCCATTTGAAATCAAACAAAAATCGAACAAATTTCCACGTATTTTCCAAAATATGCAAGGCTATAGACTGATTAAATTTTGATTTTTTTTTCTCGATAAATTCAGGAATTTTATTTGAATAATTTGAGCTATTGAGGCTTGCCAAAACAACAATACAGACCAGCAAAATTGACTATAAATCTATGCCTGATGATTTTACAGCCATTTGAAATCAAACAAAAATCGAAAACAAATTTCACGTATTTTCCAAAATATGCAAGGATTAAATTTAGATTTTTTTTCAATAAATTCAGGAATTTTATTTGAATAATTTGAGCTATCGAGGCTTATCTTAACAACAATACAGACCAGCAAAATTGACTGTAAATCTATGCCTGATGAATTTACAGCCATTTGAAATCAAACAAAAATCGAAAAAAATTTTCACGTATTTTCCAAAATATGCAAGGCTATAGACTGATTAAATTTAGATTTTTTTTTTCGATAAATTCAGGAATTTTATTTGAATAATAATGAGCTATCGAGGCTTGCCAGAACAACAATACAGACCAGCAAAATTGACTATAAATCTATGCCTGATGAGTTTACAGCCATTTAAAATCAAACAAAAATCGAAAAAAATTTTCACGTATTTTCCAAAATATGCAAGGATTAAATTTAGATTTTTTTTCAATAAATTCAGGAATTTTATTTGAATAATTTGAGCTATCGAGGCTTGCCAGAACAACAATACAGACCTGCAAAATTGACTATAAATCTATGCCTGATGAGTTTACAGCCATTTAAAATCAAACAAAAATCGAAAAAAATTTTCACGTATTTTCCAAAATATGCAAGGATTAAATTTAGATTTTTTTTCAATAAATTCAGGAATTTTATTTGAATAATTTGAGCTATCGAGGCTTCCCAAAACAACAATACAGACCAGCAAAATTGACTATAAATCTATGCCTGATGAATTTACAGCCATTTGAAATCAAACAAAAATCGAAAAAAATTTCCACGTATTTTCCAAAATATGCAAGGCCAAAGACTGATTAAATTTAGATTTTTTTTCAATAAATTCAGGAATTTTATTTTAATAATTTGAGGTATCGAGGCCTTGTCTTAACAACAATATAGACCAGCAAAATCGACTCCAAATCTATGCCTGATGAATTTACAGCCATTTGAAATCAAACAAAAATCGAAAAAAATTTCCACGTATTTTCCAAAATATGCAAGTCCATAGACTGATTAAATTTAGATTTTTTTTCAATAAATTCAGGAATTTTATTTGAATAATTTGAGCTATCAAGGCTTGCCTTAACAACAATACAGACCAGCAAAATCGACTCTAGAATTTTTCCTGATAAATTTACAGCCATTTGAAATCAAACAAAAAACGAAAAACATTTCCACGTATTTTCCAAAATATGCAAGGCTATAGACTGATTAAATTTTGGTTTTTTTTTCGAAAAATTCAGGAATTTTATTTGAATAATAATGAGCTATCGAGGCTTGCCTCAACAACAATACAGACCAGAAAAATCGGCTCTTGATCTTGTTCTGATGAATTTACAGCCATTTCAAATCAAACAAAAATCGAACAAATTTCCACGTATTTTCCAAAATATGCAAGGCTATAGACTGATTAAATTTAGATTTTTTTTCGATAAATTCAGGAATTTTATTTGAATAATTTGAGCTATCGAGGCTTTCCTTAACATTAATACAGACCAGCAAAATCGACTCTAGAACATTTCCTGATAAATTTACAGCGATTTGAAATCAAACAAAAATCGAAAAAAATTTCCACGTATTTTCAAAAATATGCAAGGCCACAGACTGAATAAATTTTGATTTTTTTTTTTCGATAAATTCAGGAATTTTATTTGAATAATTTGAGCTATCGAGGCTTGCCAGAACAACAATACAGACCTGCAAAATTGACTATAAATCTATGCCTGATGAGTTTACAGCCATTTAAAATCAAACAAAAATCGAAAAAAATTTTCACGTATTTTCCAAAATATGCAAGGATTAAATTTAGATTTTTTTTCAATAAATTCAGGAATTTTATTTGAATAATTTGAGGTATCGAGGCCTTGTCTTAACAACAATACAAACCAGCAAAATTGACTCTAGAATTTTTCCTGATAAATTTACAGCCATTTGAAATCAAACAAAAATCGAACAAATTTCCACGTATTTTCCAAAATATGCAAGGCCACAGACTGAATAAATTTTGATTTTTTTTTTTTCGATAAATTCAGGTATTTTATTTAAGTAATTTGAGCTATCGAGGCTTGCCTCAACAACAATACAGACCAGCAAAATCGGCTCTAGATCTTTTTCTGATGAATTTACAGCCATTTGAAATCAAACAAAAATCGAACAAATTTCCACGTATTTTCCAAAATATGCAAGGCTATAGACTGATTAAATTTTGATTTTTTTTTCTCGATAAATTCAGGAATTTTATTTGAATAATTTGAGCTATTGAGGCTTGCCAAAACAACAATACAGAC
Organism: Tipula confusa; assembly: GCA_963556175.1. Classification (NCBI taxonomy): domain Eukaryota; kingdom Metazoa; phylum Arthropoda; class Insecta; order Diptera; family Tipulidae; genus Tipula; species Tipula confusa. Next base: position 4,914,096 of record OY744478.1, read on the forward strand.
CAGCAAAATTGACTATAAATCTATGCCTGATGATTTTACAGCCATTTGAAATCAAACAAAAATCGAAAACAAATTTCACGTATTTTCCAAAATATGCAAGGATTAAATTTAGATTTTTTTTCAATAAATTCAGGAATTTTATTTGAATAATTTGAGCTATCGAGGCTTATCTTAACAACAATACAGACCAGCAAAATTGACTGTAAATCTATGCCTGATGAATTTACAGCCATTTGAAATCAAACAAAAATCGAAAAAAATTTTCACGTATTTTCCAAAATATGCAAGGCTATAGACTGATTAAATTTAGATTTTTTTTTTCGATAAATTCAGGAATTTTATTTGAATAATAATGAGCTATCGAGGCTTGCCAGAACAACAATACAGACCAGCAAAATTGACTATAAATCTATGCCTGATGAGTTTACAGCCATTTAAAATCAAACAAAAATCGAAAAAAATTTTCACGTATTTTCCAAAATATGCAAGGATTAAATTTAGATTTTTTTTCGATAAATTCAGGAATTTTATTTGAATAATTTGAGGTATCGAGGCCTTGTCTTAACAACAATACAAACCAGCAAAATTGACTCTAGAATTTTTCCTGATAAATTTACAGCCATTTGAAATCAAACAAAAATCGAACAAATTTCCACGTATTTTCCAAAATATGCAAGGCCACAGACTGAATAAATTTTGATTTTTTTTTTTTCGATAAATTCAGGTATTTTATTTAAGTAATTTGAGCTATCGAGGCTTGCCTCAACAACAATACAGACCAGCAAAATCGGCTCTAGATCTTTTTCTGATGAATTTACAGCCATTTGAAATCAAACAAAAATCGAACAAATTTCCACGTATTTTCCAAAATATGCAAGGCTATAGACTGATTAAATTTTGATTTTTTTTTCTCGATAAATTCAGGAATTTTATTTGAATAATTTGAGCTATTGAGGCTTGCCAAAACAACAATACAGACCAGCAAAATTGACTATAAATCTATGCCTGATGATTTTACAGCCATTTGAAATCAAACAAAAATCGAAAACAAATTTCACGTATTTTCCAAAATATGCAAGGATTAAATTTAGATTTTTTTTCAATAAATTCAGGAATTTTATTTGAATAATTTGAGCTATCGAGGCTTATCTTAACAACAATACAGACCAGCAAAATTGACTGTAAATCTATGCCTGATGAATTTACAGCCATTTGAAATCAAACAAAAATCGAAAAAAATTTTCACGTATTTTCCAAAATATGCAAGGCTATAGACTGATTAAATTTAGATTTTTTTTTTCGATAAATTCAGGAATTTTATTTGAATAATAATGAGCTATCGAGGCTTGCCAGAACAACAATACAGACCTGCAAAATTGACTATAAATCTATGCCTGATGAGTTTACAGCCATTTAAAATCAAACAAAAATCGAAAAAAATTTTCACGTATTTTCCAAAATATGCAAGGATTAAATTTAGATTTTTTTTCAATAAATTCAGGAATTTTATTTGAATAATTTGAGCTATCGAGGCTTGCCAGAACAACAATACAGACCTGCAAAATTGACTATAAATCTATGCCTGATGAGTTTACAGCCATTTAAAATCAAACAAAAATCGAAAAAAATTTTCACGTATTTTCCAAAATATGCAAGGATTAAATTTAGATTTTTTTTCAATAAATTCAGGAATTTTATTTGAATAATTTGAGGTATCGAGGCCTTGTCTTAACAACAATACAAACCAGCAAAATTGACTCTAGAATTTTTCCTGATAAATTTACAGCCATTTGAAATCAAACAAAAATCGAACAAATTTCCACGTATTTTCCAAAATATGCAAGGCCACAGACTGAATAAATTTTGATTTTTTTTTTTTCGATAAATTCAGGTATTTTATTTAAGTAATTTGAGCTATCGAGGCTTGCCTCAACAACAATACAGACCAGCAAAATCGGCTCTAGATCTTTTTCTGATGAATTTACAGCCATTTGAAATCAAACAAAAATCGAACAAATTTCCACGTATTTTCCAAAATATGCAAGGCTATAGACTGATTAAATTTTGATTTTTTTTTCTCGATAAATTCAGGAATTTTATTTGAATAATTTGAGCTATTGAGGCTTGCCAAAACAACAATACAGACCAGCAAAATTGACTATAAATCTATGCCTGATGATTTTACAGCCATTTGAAATCAAACAAAAATCGAAAACAAATTTCACGTATTTTCCAAAATATGCAAGGATTAAATTTAGATTTTTTTTCAATAAATTCAGGAATTTTATTTGAATAATTTGAGCTATCGAGGCTTATCTTAACAACAATACAGACCAGCAAAATTGACTGTAAATCTATGCCTGATGAATTTACAGCCATTTGAAATCAAACAAAAATCGAAAAAAATTTTCACGTATTTTCCAAAATATGCAAGGCTATAGACTGATTAAATTTAGATTTTTTTTTTCGATAAATTCAGGAATTTTATTTGAATAATAATGAGCTATCGAGGCTTGCCAGAACAACAATACAGACCAGCAAAATTGACTATAAATCTATGCCTGATGAGTTTACAGCCATTTAAAATCAAACAAAAATCGAAAAAAATTTTCACGTATTTTCCAAAATATGCAAGGATTAAATTTAGATTTTTTTTCGATAAATTCAGGAATTTTATTTGAATAATTTGAGGTATCGAGGCCTTGTCTTAACAACAATACAAACCAGCAAAATTGACTCTAGAATTTTTCCTGATAAATTTACAGCCATTTGAAATCAAACAAAAATCGAACAAATTTCCACGTATTTTCCAAAATATGCAAGGCCACAGACTGAATAAATTTTGATTTTTTTTTTTTCGATAAATTCAGGTATTTTATTTAAGTAATTTGAGCTATCGAGGCTTGCCTCAACAACAATACAGACCAGCAAAATCGGCTCTAGATCTTTTTCTGATGAATTTACAGCCATTTGAAATCAAACAAAAATCGAACAAATTTCCACGTATTTTCCAAAATATGCAAGGCTATAGACTGATTAAATTTTGATTTTTTTTTCTCGATAAATTCAGGAATTTTATTTGAATAATTTGAGCTATTGAGGCTTGCCAAAACAACAATACAGACCAGCAAAATTGACTATAAATCTATGCCTGATGATTTTACAGCCATTTGAAATCAAACAAAAATCGAAAACAAATTTCACGTATTTTCCAAAATATGCAAGGATTAAATTTAGATTTTTTTTCAATAAATTCAGGAATTTTATTTGAATAATTTGAGCTATCGAGGCTTATCTTAACAACAATACAGACCAGCAAAATTGACTGTAAATCTATGCCTGATGAATTTACAGCCATTTGAAATCAAACAAAAATCGAAAAAAATTTTCACGTATTTTCCAAAATATGCAAGGCTATAGACTGATTAAATTTAGATTTTTTTTTTCGATAAATTCAGGAATTTTATTTGAATAATAATGAGCTATCGAGGCTTGCCAGAACAACAATACAGACCTGCAAAATTGACTATAAATCTATGCCTGATGAGTTTACAGCCATTTAAAATCAAACAAAAATCGAAAAAAATTTTCACGTATTTTCCAAAATATGCAAGGATTAAATTTAGATTTTTTTTCAATAAATTCAGGAATTTTATTTGAATAATTTGAGCTATCGAGGCTTGCCAGAACAACAATACAGACCTGCAAAATTGACTATAAATCTATGCCTGATGAGTTTACAGCCATTTAAAATCAAACAAAAATCGAAAAAAATTTTCACGTATTTTCCAAAATATGCAAGGATTAAATTTAGATTTTTTTTCAATAAATTCAGGAATTTTATTTGAATAATTTGAGGTATCGAGGCCTTGTCTTAACAACAATACAAACCAGCAAAATTGACTCTAGAATTTTTCCTGATAAATTTACAGCCATTTGAAATCAAACAAAAATCGAACAAATTTCCACGTATTTTCCAAAATATGCAAGGCCACAGACTGAATAAATTTTGATTTTTTTTTTTTCGATAAATTCAGGTATTTTATTTAAGTAATTTGAGCTATCGAGGCTTGCCTCAACAACAATACAGACCAGCAAAATCGGCTCTAGATCTTTTTCTGATGAATTTACAGCCATTTGAAATCAAACAAAAATCGAACAAATTTCCACGTATTTTCCAAAATATGCAAGGCTATAGACTGATTAAATTTTGATTTTTTTTTCTCGATAAATTCAGGAATTTTATTTGAATAATTTGAGCTATTGAGGCTTGCCAAAACAACAATACAGACCAGCAAAATTGACTATAAATCTATGCCTGATGATTTTACAGCCATTTGAAATCAAACAAAAATCGAAAACAAATTTCACGTATTTTCCAAAATATGCAAGGATTAAATTTAGATTTTTTTTCAATAAATTCAGGAATTTTATTTGAATAATTTGAGCTATCGAGGCTTATCTTAACAACAATACAGACCAGCAAAATTGACTGTAAATCTATGCCTGATGAATTTACAGCCATTTGAAATCAAACAAAAATCGAAAAAAATTTTCACGTATTTTCCAAAATATGCAAGGCTATAGACTGATTAAATTTAGATTTTTTTTTTCGATAAATTCAGGAATTTTATTTGAATAATAATGAGCTATCGAGGCTTGCCAGAACAACAATACAGACCAGCAAAATTGACTATAAATCTATGCCTGATGAGTTTACAGCCATTTAAAATCAAACAAAAATCGAAAAAAATTTTCACGTATTTTCCAAAATATGCAAGGATTAAATTTAGATTTTTTTTCGATAAATTCAGGAATTTTATTTGAATAATTTGAGCTATCGAGGCTTGCCAGAACAACAATACAGACCAGCAAAATTGACTATAAATCTATGCCTGATGAGTTTACAGCCATTTAAAATCAAACAAAAATCGAAAAAAATTTTCACGTATTTTCCAAAATATGCAAGGATTAAATTTAGATTTTTTTTCAATAAATTCAGGAATTTTATTTGAATAATTTGAGCTATCGAGGCTTCCCAAAACAACAATACAGACCAGCAAAATTGACTATAAATCTATGCCTGATGAATTTACAGCCATTTGAAATCAAACAAAAATCGAAAAAAATTTCCACGTATTTTCCAAAAATGCAAGGCTAGAAACTGATTAAATTTTGATTTTTATTTCGAAAAATTCAGGAATTTTATTTGAATAATAATGAGCTATCGAGGCTTGCCTCAACAACAATATAGACCAGCAAAATCGACTCCAAATCTATGCCTGATGAATTTACAGCCATTTGAAATCAAACAAAAATCGAAAAACATTTCCACGTATTTTCCAAAATATGCAAGGCTATAGACTGATTAAATTTTGATTTTTTTTTCTCGATAAATTCAGGAATTTTATTTGAATAATTTGAGCTATTGAGGCTTGCCAAAACAACAATACAGACCAGCAAAATTGACTATAAATCTATGCCTGATGATTTTACAGCCATTTGAAATCAAACAAAAATCGAAAAAAATTTTCACGTATTTTCCAAAATATGCAAGGCTATAGACTGATTAAATTTAGATTTTTTTTCGATAAATTCAGGAATTTTATTTAAATAATAATGAGCTATCGAGGCTTGCCTCAACAACAATACAGACCAGCAAAATCGGCTCCAAATCTATGCCTGATGAATTTACAGCCATTTGAAATCAAACAAAAATCGAAAAAAATTTCCACGTATTTTCCAAAATATGCAAGGCCATAGACTGATTAAATTTAGATTTTTTTTCAATAAATTCAGGAATTTTATTTGAATAATTTGAGCTATCAAGGCTTGCCTTAACAACAATACAGACCAGCAAAATTGATTCTAGAATTTTTCCTGATAAATTTACAGCCATTTGAAATCAAACAAAAAACGAAAAACATTTCCACGTATTTTCCAAAATATGCAAGGCTATAGACTGATTAAATTTTGATTTTTTTTTTCGAAAAATTCAGGAATTTTATTTGAATAATTTGAGCTATCGAGGCTTGCCAAAACAACAATACAGACCAGCAAAATTGACTATAAATCTATGCCTGATGATTTTATAGCCATTTGAAATCAAACAAAAATCGAAAAAAATTTCTACGTATTTTCCAAAATATACAAGGCTGTAGACTGATTAAATTTAGATTTTTTTTCAATAAATTCAGGAATTTTATTTGAATAATTTGAGCTATCGAGGCTTATCTTAACAACAATATAGACCAACAAAATCGACTCCAAATCTATGCCTGATGAATTTACAGCCATTTGAAATCAAACAAAAATCGAAAAAAATTTCCACGTATTTTCCAAAATATGCAAGGATTAAATTTTGATTTTTTTTTTTCGATAAATTCAGGAATTTTATTTGAATAATTTGAGCTTTCAAGGCTTGCCGTAACAACAATACAGACCAGCAAAATTGACTGTCAATCTATGCCTGATGAATTTAAAGCCATTTGAAATCAAACAAAAATCGAAAAAAATTTCCACGTATTTTCCAAAATATGCAAGGCTATAGACTGAATAAATTTTGATTATTTTTTCGATAAATTCAGGAATTTTATTTGAATAATTTGAGCTATCGAGGCTAGCCTTAACAACAATACAAACCAGCAAAATCGACTCTAGATCTTTTTCTGATGAAATTACAGCCATTTGAAATCAAACAGAAATCGAAAAAAATTTCCACGTATTTTCCAAAATATGCAAGGCTATAGACTGAATAAATTTTGATTTTTTTTCGATAAATTCAGGAATTTTTGAATAATTTGAGCTATCGAGGCTTGCCTTAACAACAATACAGACCAGCAAAATTGACTATAAATCTATGCCTGATGATTTTACAGCCATTTAAAATCAAACAAAAATTGAAAAAAATTTCCACGTATTTTCCAAAATATGCAAGGCTATAGACTGATTAAATTTTGATTTTTTTTTCGATAAATTCAGGAATTTTATTTGAATAATTTGAGCTATCGAGGCTTGCCAAAACAACAATACAGACCAGCAAAATTGACTATAAATCTATGCCTGATGATTTTACAGCCATTTGAAATCAAACAAAAATCGAAAAAAATTTCCACGTATTTTCCAAAATATGCAAGGCTATAGACTGATTAAATTTTGATTTTTTTTTTCGATAAATTCAGGAATTTTATTTGAATAATTTGAGCTATCGAGGCTAGCCTTAACAACAATACAGACCAGCAAAATCGGCTCTAGATCTTTTTCTGATGAATTTACAGCCATTTGAAATCAAACTAAAATCGAACAAATTTCCACGTATTTTCCAAAATATGCAAGGCTATAGACTGATTAAATTTTGATTTTTTTTTTCGATAAATTCAGGAATTTTATTTGAATAATTTGAGCTATCGAGGCTTGCCGTAACAGCAATACAGACCAGCAAAATCGACTCTAGATCTTTTTCTGATGAAATTACAGCCATTTGAAATCAAACAGAAATCGAAAAAAATTTCCACGTATTTTCCAAAATATGCAAGGCTATAGACTGAATAAATTTTGATTTTTTTTTCGATAAATTCAGGAATTTTATTTGATTAATTTGAGGTATCGAGGCCTTGTCTTAACAACAATATAGACCAGCAAAATCGACTCCAAATCTATGCCTGATAAATTTACAGCCATTTGAAATCAAACAAAAATCGAAAAAAATTTCCACGTATTTTCCAAAATATGCAAGGCTATAGACTGATTAAATTTAGATTTTTTTTCAATAAATTCAGGAATTTTAGTTGAATAATTTGAGCTATCGAGGCTTGCCGTAACAGCAATACAGACCAGCAAAATCGACTCTAGATCTTTTTCTGATGAAATTACAGCCATTTGAAATCAAACAGAAATCGAAAAAAATTTCCACGTATTTTCCAAAATATGCAAGGCTATAGACTGAATAAATTTTGATTTTTTTTTCGATAAATTCAGGAATTTTATTTGAATAATTTGAGCTATCGAGGCTAGCCTTAACAACAATACAGACCAGCAAAATCGGCTCTAGATCTTTTTCTGATGAATTTACAGCCATTTGAAATCAAACAAAAATCGAACAAATTTCCACGTATTTTCCAAAATATGCAAGGCTATAGACTGATTAAATTTTGATTTTTTTTTTTTCGATAAATTCAGGAATTTTATTTGAATAATTTGAGCTATCGAGGATTGCCGTAACAGCAATACAGACCAGCAAAATCGACTCTAGATCTTTTTCTGATGAAACTACAGCCATTTGAAATCAAACAGAAATCGAAAAAAATTTCCACGTATTTTCCAAAATATGCAAGGCTATAGACTGAATAAATTTTGATTTTTTTTTCGATAAATTCAGGAATTTTATTTGATTAATTTGAGGTATCGAGGCCTTGTCTTAACAACAATATAGACCAGCAAAATCGACTCCAAATCTATGCCTGATGAATTTACAGCCATTTGAAATCAAACAAAAATCGAAAAAAATTTCCACGTATTTTCCAAAATATGCAAGGCTATAGAGTGATTAAATTTTGATTTTTTTTTCAATAAATTCAGGAATTTTATTTGAATAATTTGAGCTATCGAGGCTAGCCTTAACAACAATACAGACCAGCAAAATCGGCTCTAGATCTTTTTCTGATGAATTTACAGCCATTTGAAATCAAACAAAAATCGAACAAATTTCCACGTATTTTCCAAAATATGCAAGGCTATAGACTGATTAAATTTTGATTTTTTTTTTCGATAAATTCAGGAATTTTATTTGAATAATTTGAGCTATCGAGGCTTGCCGTAACAGCAATACAGACCAGCAAAATCGACTCTAGATCTTTTTCTGATGAAATTACAGCCATTTGAAATCAAACAGAAATCGAAAAAAATTTCCACGTATTTTCCAAAATATGCAAGGCTATAGACTGAATAAATTTTGATTTTTTTTTCGATAAATTCAGGAATTTTATTTGATTAATTTGAGGTATCGAGGCCTTGTCTTAACAACAATATAGACCAGCAAAATCGACTCCAAATCTATGCCTGATGAATTTACAGCCATTTGAAATCAAACAAAAATCGAAAAAAATTTCCACGTATTTTCCAAAATATGCAAGGCTATAGACTGATTAAATTTTGATTTTTTTTTCAATAAATTCAGGAATTTTATTTGAATAATTTGAGCTATCGAGGCCTTGTCTTAACAACAATATAGACCAGCAAAATCGACTCCAAATCTATGCCTGATGAATTTACAGCCATTTGAAATCAAACAAAAATCGAACAAATTTCCACGTATTTTCCAAAATATGCAAGGCTATAGACTGATTAAATTTTGATTTTTTTTTTTCGATAAATTCAGGAATTTTATTTGAATAATTTGAGCTATCGAGGCTTGCCGTAACAGCAATACAGACCAGCAAAATCGACTCTAGATCTTTTTCTGATGAAATTACAGCCATTTGAAATCAAACAGAAATCGAAAAAAATTTCCACGTATTTTCCAAAATATGCAAGGCTATAGACTGAATAAATTTTGATTTTTTTTTCGATAAATTCAGGAATTTTATTTGATTAATTTGAGGTATCGAGGCCTTGTCTTAACAACAATATAGACCAGCAAAATCGACTCCAAATCTATGCCTGATAAATTTACAGCCATTTGAAATCAAACAAAAATCGAAAAAAATTTCCACGTATTTTCCAAAATATGCAAGGCTATAGACTGATTAAATTTAGATTTTTTTTCAATAAATTCAGGAATTTTAGTTGAATAATTTGAGCTATCGAGGCTTGCCGTAACAGCAATACAGACCAGCAAAATCGACTCTAGATCTTTTTCTGATGAAATTACAGCCATTTGAAATCAAACAGAAATCGAAAAAAATTTCCACGTATTTTCCAAAATATGCAAGGCTATAGACTGAATAAATTTTGATTTTTTTTTCGATAAATTCAGGAATTTTATTTGAATAATTTGAGCTATCGAGGCTAGCCTTAACAACAATACAGACCAGCAAAATCGGCTCTAGATCTTTTTCTGATGAATTTACAGCCATTTGAAATCAAACAAAAATCGAACAAATTTCCACGTATTTTCCAAAATATGCAAGGCTATAGACTGATTAAATTTTGATTTTTTTTTTTCGATAAATTCAGGAATTTTATTTGAATAATTTGAGCTATCGAGGATTGCCGTAACAGCAATACAGACCAGCAAAATCGACTCTAGATCTTTTTCTGATGAAACTACAGCCATTTGAAATCAAACAGAAATCGAAAAAAATTTCCACGTATTTTCCAAAATATGCAAGGCTATAGACTGAATAAATTTTGATTTTTTTTTCGATAAATTCAGGAATTTTATTTGATTAATTTGAGGTATCGAGGCCTTGTCTTAACAACAATATAGACCAGCAAAATCGACTCCAAATCTATGCCTGATGAATTTACAGCCATTTGAAATCAAACAAAAATCGAAAAAAATTTCCACGTATTTTCCAAAATATGCAAGGCTATAGACTGATTAAATTTTGATTTTTTTTTCAATAAATTCAGGAATTTTATTTGAATAATTTGAGCTATCGAGGCCTTGTCTTAACAACAATATAGACCAGCAAAATCGACTCCAAATCTATGCCTGATGAATTTACAGCCATTTGAAATCAAACAAAAATCGAACAAATTTCCACGTATTTTCCAAAATATGCAAGGCTATAGACTGATTAAATTTTGATTTTTTTTTTTCGATAAATTCAGGAATTTTATTTGAATAATTTGAGCTATCGAGGCTTGCCGTAACAGCAATACAGACCAGCAAAATCGACTCTAGATCTTTTTCTGATGAAATTACAGCCATTTGAAATCAAACAGAAATCGAAAAAAATTTCCACGTATTTTCCAAAATATGCAAGGCTATAGACTGAATAAATTTTGATTTTTTTTTCGATAAATTCAGGAATTTTATTTGATTAATTTGAGGTATCGAGGCCTTGTCTTAACAACAATATAGACCAGCAAAATCGACTCCAAATCTATGCCTGATAAATTTACAGCCATTTGAAATCAAACAAAAATCGAAAAAAATTTCCACGTATTTTCCAAAATATGCAAGGCTATAGACTGATTAAATTTAGATTTTTTTTCAATAAATTCAGGAATTTTATTTGAATAATTTGAGCTATCGAGGCTTGCCGTAACAGCAATACAGACCAGCAAAATCGACTCTAGATCTTTTTCTGATGAAATTACAGCCATTTGAAATCAAACAGAAATCGAAAAAAATTTCCACGTATTTTCCAAAATATGCAAGGCTATAGACTGAATAAATTTTGATTTTTTTTTCGATAAATTCAGGAATTTTATTTGAATAATTTGAGCTATCGAGGCTTGCCGTAACAGCAATACAGACCAGCAAAATCGACTCTAGATCTTTTTCTGATGAAATTACAGCCATTTGAAATCAAACAGAAATCGAAAAAAATTTCCACGTATTTTCCAAAATATGCAAGGCCATAGACTGATTAAATTTAGATTTTTTTTCAATAAATTCAGGAATTTTATTTTAATAATTTGAGGTATCGAGGCCTTGTCTTAACAACAATATAGACCAGCAAAATCGACTCCAAATCTATGCCTGATGAATTTACAGCCATTTGAAATCAAACAAAAATCGAAAAAAATTTCCACGTATTTTCCAAAATATGCAAGTCCATAGACTGATTAAATTTAGATTTTTTTTCAATAAATTCAGGAATTTTATTTGAATAATTTGAGCTATCAAGGCTTGCCTTAACAACAAAACAGACCAGCAAAATCGACTCTAGAATTTTTCCTGATAAATTTACAGCCATTTGAAATCAAACAAAAAACGAAAAACATTTCCACGTATTTTCCAAAATATGCAAGGCTATAGACTGATTAAATTTTGTTTTTTTTTTTCGAAAAATTCAGGAATTTTATTTGAATAATAATGAGCTATCGAGGCTTGCCTCAACAACAATACAGACCAGAAAAATCGGCTCTTGATCTTGTTCTGATGAATTTACAGCCATTTCAAATCAAACAAAAATCGAACAAATCTCCACGTATTTTCCAAAATATGCAAGGCTATAGACTGATTAAATTTAGATTTTTTTTCGATAAATTCAGGAATTTTATTTGAATAATTTGAGCTATCGAGGCTTTCCTTAACATTAATACAGACCAGCAAAATCGACTCTAGAACATTTCCTGATAAATTTACAGCGATTTGAAATCAAACAAAAATCGAAAAAAATTTCTACGTATTTTCCAAAATATGCAAGGCCACAGAATGAATAAATTTTGATTTTTTTTTTTCGATAAATTCAGGAATTTTATTTGAATAATTTGAGCTATCGAGGCTTGCCTCAACAACAATACAGACCAGCAAAATCGGCTCTTGATCTTGTTCTGATGAATTTACAGCAATTTAAAATCAAACAGAAATCGAAAAAAATTTCCACGTATTTTCCAAAATATGCAAGGCTATAGACTGAATAAATTTTGATTTTTTTTTCGATAAATTCAGGAATTTTATTTGAATAATTTGAGCTATCGAGGCTAGCCTTAACAACAATACAGACCAGCAAAATCAGCTCTAGATCTTTTTCTGATGAATTTACAGCCATTTGAAATCAAACAAAAATCGAACAAATTTCCACGTATTTTCCAAAATATGCAAGGCTATAGACTGATTAAATTTTGATTTTTTTTTTCGATAAATTCAGAAATTTTATTTGAATAATTTGAGCTATTGAGGCTTGCCGTAACAGCAATACAGACCAGCAAAATCGACTCTAGATCTTTTTCTGATGAAATTACAGCCATTTGAAATCAAACAGAAATCGAAAAAAATTTCCACGTATTTTCCAAAATATGCAAGGCCATAGACTGATTAAATTTAGATTTTTTTTCAATAAATTCAGGAATTTTATTTTAATAATTTGAGGTATCGAGGCCTTGTCTTAACAACAATATAGACCAGCAAAATCGACTCCAAATCTATGCCTGATGAATTTACAGCCATTTGAAATCAAACAAAAATCGAAAAAAATTTCCACGTATTTTCCAAAATATGCAAGTCCATAGACTGATTAAATTTAGATTTTTTTTCAATAAATTCAGGAATTTTATTTGAATAATTTGAGCTATCAAGGCTTGCCTTAACAACAAAACAGACCAGCAAAATCGACTCTAGAATTTTTCCTGATAAATTTACAGCCATTTGAAATCAAACAAAAAACGAAAAACATTTCCACGTATTTTCCAAAATATGCAAGGCTATAGACTGATTAAATTTTGTTTTTTTTTTTCGAAAAATTCAGGAATTTTATTTGAATAATAATGAGCTATCGAGGCTTGCCTCAACAACAATACAGACCAGAAAAATCGGCTCTTGATCTTGTTCTGATGAATTTACAGCCATTTCAAATCAAACAAAAATCGAACAAATCTCCACGTATTTTCCAAAATATGCAAGGCTATAGACTGATTAAATTTAGATTTTTTTTCGATAAATTCAGGAATTTTATTTGAATAATTTGAGCTATCGAGGCTTTCCTTAACATTAATACAGACCAGCAAAATCGACTCTAGAACATTTCCTGATAAATTTACAGCGATTTGAAATCAAACAAAAATCGAAAAAAATTTCTACGTATTTTCCAAAATATGCAAGGCCACAGAATGAATAAATTTTGATTTTTTTTTTTCGATAAATTCAGGAATTTTATTTGAATAATTTGAGCTATCGAGGCTTGCCTCAACAACAATACAGACCAGCAAAATCGGCTCTTGATCTTGTTCTGATGAATTTACAGCAATTTAAAATCAAACAGAAATCGAAAAAAATTTCCACGTATTTTCCAAAATATGCAAGGCTATAGACTGAATAAATTTTGATTTTTTTTTCGATAAATTCAGGAATTTTATTTGAATAATTTGAGCTATCGAGGCTAGCCTTAACAACAATACAGACCAGCAAAATCAGCTCTAGATCTTTTTCTGATGAATTTACAGCCATTTGAAATCAAACAAAAATCGAACAAATTTCCACGTATTTTCCAAAATATGCAAGGCTATAGACTGATTAAATTTTGATTTTTTTTTTCGATAAATTCAGAAATTTTATTTGAATAATTTGAGCTATTGAGGCTTGCCGTAACAGCAATACAGACCAGCAAAATCGACTCTAGATCTTTTTCTGATGAAATTACAGCCATTTGAAATCAAACAGAAACGAAAAAAATTTCCACGTATTTTCCAAAATATGCAAGGCCATAGACTGATTAAATTTAGATTTTTTTTCAATAAATTCAGGAATTTTATTTTAATAATTTGAGGTATCGAGGCCTTGTCTTAACAACAATATAGACCAGCAAAATCGACTCCAAATCTATGCCTGATGAATTTACAGCCATTTGAAATCAAACAAAAATCGAAAAAAATTTCCACGTATTTTCCAAAATATGCAAGTCCATAGACTGATTAAATTTAGATTTTTTTTCAATAAATTCAGGAATTTTATTTGAATAATTTGAGCTATCAAGGCTTGCCTTAACAACAAAACAGACCAGCAAAATCGACTCTAGAATTTTTCCTGATAAATTTACAGCCATTTGAAATCAAACAAAAAACGAAAAACATTTCCACGTATTTTCCAAAATATGCAAGGCTATAGACTGATTAAATTTTGTTTTTTTTTTTCGAAAAATTCAGGAATTTTATTTGAATAATAATGAGCTATCGAGGCTTGCCTCAACAACAATACAGACCAGAAAAATCGGCTCTTGATCTTGTTCTGATGAATTTACAGCCATTTCAAATCAAACAAAAATCGAACAAATCTCCACGTATTTTCCAAAATATGCAAGGCTATAGACTGATTAAATTTAGATTTTTTTTCGATAAATTCAGGAATTTTATTTGAATAATTTGAGCTATCGAGGCTTTCCTTAACATTAATACAGACCAGCAAAATCGACTCTAGAACATTTCCTGATAAATTTACAGCGATTTGAAATCAAACAAAAATCGAAAAAAATTTCTACGTATTTTCCAAAATATGCAAGGCCACAGAATGAATAAATTTTGATTTTTTTTTTTCGATAAATTCAGGAATTTTATTTGAATAATTTGAGCTATCGAGGCTTGCCTCAACAACAATACAGACCAGCAAAATCGGCTCTTGATCTTGTTCTGATGAATTTACAGCAATTTAAAATCAAACAGAAATCGAAAAAAATTTCCACGTATTTTCCAAAATATGCAAGGCTATAGACTGAATAAATTTTGATTTTTTTTTCGATAAATTCAGGAATTTTATTTGAATAATTTGAGCTATCGAGGCTAGCCTTAACAACAATACAGACCAGCAAAATCAGCTCTAGATCTTTTTCTGATGAATTTACAGCCATTTGAAATCAAACAAAAATCGAACAAATTTCCACGTATTTTCCAAAATATGCAAGGCTATAGACTGATTAAATTTTGATTTTTTTTTTCGATAAATTCAGAAATTTTATTTGAATAATTTGAGCTATTGAGGCTTGCCGTAACAGCAATACAGACCAGCAAAATCGACTCTAGATCTTTTTCTGATGAAATTACAGCCATTTGAAATCAAACAGAAATCGAAAAAAATTTCCACGTATTTTCCAAAATATGCAAGGCCATAGACTGATTAAATTTAGATTTTTTTTCAATAAATTCAGGAATTTTATTTTAATAATTTGAGGTATCGAGGCCTTGTCTTAACAACAATATAGACCAGCAAAATCGACTCCAAATCTATGCCTGATGAATTTACAGCCATTTGAAATCAAACAAAAATCGAAAAAAATTTCCACGTATTTTCCAAAATATGCAAGTCCATAGACTGATTAAATTTAGATTTTTTTTCAATAAATTCAGGAATTTTATTTGAATAATTTGAGCTATCAAGGCTTGCCTTAACAACAAAACAGACCAGCAAAATCGACTCTAGAATTTTTCCTGATAAATTTACAGCCATTTGAAATCAAACAAAAAACGAAAAACATTTCCACGTATTTTCCAAAATATGCAAGGCTATAGACTGATTAAATTTTGTTTTTTTTTTTCGAAAAATTCAGGAATTTTATTTGAATAATAATGAGCTATCGAGGCTTGCCTCAACAACAATACAGACCAGAAAAATCGGCTCTTGATCTTGTTCTGATGAATTTACAGCCATTTCAAATCAAACAAAAATCGAACAAATCTCCACGTATTTTCCAAAATATGCAAGGCTATAGACTGATTAAATTTAGATTTTTTTTCGATAAATTCAGGAATTTTATTTGAATAATTTGAGCTATCGAGGCTTTCCTTAACATTAATACAGACCAGCAAAATCGACTCTAGAACATTTCCTGATAAATTTACAGCGATTTGAAATCAAACAAAAATCGAAAAAAATTTCTACGTATTTTCCAAAATATGCAAGGCCACAGACTGAATAAATTTTGATTTTTTTTTTTCGATAAATTCAGGAATTTTATTTGAATAATTTGAGCTATCGAGGCTTGCCTCAACAACAATACAGACCAGCAAAATCGGCTCTTGATCTTGTTCTGATGAATTTACAGCAATTTAAAATCAAACAAAAATCGAACAAATTTCCACGTATTTTCCAAAATATGCAAGGCTATAGACTGATTAAATTTTGATTTTTTTTTTCGATAAATTCAGTAATTTTATTTGAATAATTTGAGCTATCGAGGCCTTGTCTTAACAACAATATAGACCAGCAAAATCGACTCCAAATCTATGCCTGATGAATTTACAGCCATTTGAAATCAAACAAAAATCGAAAAAAATTTCCACGTATTTTCCAAAATATGCAAGGATTAAATTTTGATTTTTTTTTTTCGATAAATTCAGGAATTTTATTTGAATAATTTGAGCTTTCAAGGCTTGCCGTAACAACAATACAGACCAGCAAAATTGACTGTCAATCTATGCCTGATGAATTTAAAGCCATTTGAAATCAAACAAAAATCGAAAAAAATTTCCACGTATTTTCCAAAATATGCAAGGCTATAGACTGAATAAATTTTGATTTTTTTTTCGATAAATTCAGGAATTTTATTTGAATAATTTGAGCTATCGAGGCTAGCCTTAACAACAATACAAACCAGCAAAATCGACTCTAGATCTTTTTCTGATGAAATTACAGCCATTTGAAATCAAACAGAAATCGAAAAAAATTTCCACGTATTTTCCAAAATATGCAAGGCTATAGACTGAATAAATTTTGATTTTTTTTCGATAAATTCAGGAATTTTATTTGAATAATTTGAGCTATCGAGGCTTATCTTAACAACAATACAGACCAGCAATATTGACTTTTCGATAAATTCAGGAATTTTTGAATAATTTGAGCTATCGAGGCTTGCCAAAAAAACAATACAGACCAGCAAAATTGACTATAAATCTTTGCCTGATGATTTTACAGCCATTTAAAATCAAACAAAAATTGAAAAAAATTTCCACGTATTTTCCAAAATATGCAAGGCTATAGACTGATTAAATTTTGATTTTTTTTTCGATAAATTCAGGAATTTCATTTGAATAATTTGAGCTATCGAGGCTTGCCAAAACAACAATACAGACCAGCAAAATTGACTATAAATCTATGCCTGATGATTTTACAGCCATTTGAAATCAAACAAAAATCGAAAAAAATTTCCACGTATTTTCCAAAATATGCAAGGCTATAGACTGATTAAATTTTGATTTTTTTTTTCGATAAATTCAGGAATTTTATTTGAATAATTTGAGCTATCGAGGCTAGCCTTAACAACAATACAGACCAGCAAAATCGGCTCTAGATCTTTTTCTGATGAATTTACAGCCATTTGAAATCAAACAAAAATCGAACAAATTTCCACGTATTTTCCAAAATATGCAAGGCTATAGACTGATTAAATTTTGATTTTTTTTTTTCGATAAATTCAGGAATTTTATTTGAATAATTTGAGCTATCGAGGCTTGCCGTAACAGCAATACAGACCAGCAAAATCGACTCTAGATCTTTTTCTGATGAAATTACAGCCATTTGAAATCAAACAGAAATCGAAAAAAATTTCCACGTATTTTCCAAAATATGCAAGGCTATAGACTGAATAAATTTTGATTTTTTTTTCGATAAATTCAGGAATTTTATTTGATTAATTTGAGGTATCGAGGCCTTGTCTTAACAACAATATAGACCAGCAAAATCGACTCCAAATCTATGCCTGATAAATTTACAGCCATTTGAAATCAAACCAAAATCGAAAACAATTTCCACGTATTTTCCAAAATATGCAAGGCTATAGACTGATTAAATTTAGATTTTTTTTCAATAAATTCAGGAATTTTATTTGAATAATTTGAGCTATCGAGGCTTGCCGTAACAGCAATACAGACCAGCAAAATCGACTCTAGATCTTTTTCTGATGAAATTACAGCCATTTGAAATCAAACAGAAATCGAAAAAAATTTC
This sequence comes from Tipula confusa, assembly GCA_963556175.1. Lineage (NCBI taxonomy): Eukaryota > Metazoa > Arthropoda > Insecta > Diptera > Tipulidae > Tipula > Tipula confusa. The sequence continues at coordinate 4,932,640 of OY744478.1, forward strand.
CACGTATTTTCCAAAATATGCAAGGCTATAGACTGAATAAATTTTGATTTTTTTTTCGATAAATTCAGGAATTTTATTTGAATAATTTGAGCTATCGAGGCTAGCCTTAACAACAATACAGACCAGCAAAATCAGCTCTAGATCTTTTTCTGATGAATTTACAGCCATTTGAAATCAAACAAAAATCGAACAAATTTCCACGTATTTTCCAAAATATGCAAGGCTATAGACTGATTAAATTTTGATTTTTTTTTCGATAAATTCAGGAATTTTATTTGAATAATTTGAGCTATCGAGGCTTGCCGTAACAGCAATACAGACCAGCAAAATCGACTCTAGATCTTTTTCTGATGAAACTACAGCCATTTGAAATCAAACAGAAATCGAAAAAAATTTCCACGTATTTTCCAAAATATGCAAGGCTATAGACTGAATAAATTTTGATTTTTTTTTCGATAAATTCAGGAATTTTATTTGATTAATTTGAGGTATCGAGGCCTTGTCTTAACAACAATATAGACCAACAAAATCGACTCCAAATCTATGCCTGATGAATTTACAGCCATTTGAAATCAAACAAAAATCGAAAAAAATTTCCACGTATTTTCCAAAATATGCAAGGCTATAGACTGATTAAATTTTGATTTTTTTTTCAATAAATTCAGGAATTTTATTTGAATAATTTGAGCTATCGAGGCCTTGTCTTAACAACAATATAGACCAGCAAAATCGACTCCAAATCTATGCCTGATGAATTTACAGCCATTTGAATTCAAACAAAAATCGAAAAAAATTTCCACGTATTTTCCAAAATATGCAAGGCTATAGACTGATTAAATTTTGATTTTTTTTCAATAAATTCAGGAATTTTATTTGAATAATTTGAGGTATCGAGGCCTTGTCTTAACAACAATATAGACCAGCAAAATCGACTCCAAATCTATGCCTGATGAATTTACAGCCATTTGAAATCAAACAAAAATCGAAAAAAATTTCCACGTATTTTCCAAAATATGCAAGGCTATAGACTGATTAAATTTAGATTTATTTTTCAATAAATTCAGGAATTTTATTTGAATAATTTGAGCTATCGAGGCTTGCCGTAACAGCAATACAGACCAGCAAAATCGACTCTAGATCTTTTTCTGATGAAATTACAGCCATTTGAAATCAAACAGAAATCGAAAAAAATTTCCACGTATTTTCCAAAATATGCAAGGCTATAGACTGAATAAATTTTGATTTTTTTTTCGATAAATTCAGGAATTTTATTTGAATAATTTGAGCTATCGAGGCTAGCCTTAACAACAATACAGACCAGCAAAATCAGCTCTAGATCTTTTTCTGATGAATTTACAGCCATTTGAAATCAAACAAAAATCGAACAAATTTCCACGTATTTTCCAAAATATGCAAGGCTATAGACTGATTAAATTTTGATTTTTTTTTTCGATAAATTCAGAAATTTTATTTGAATAATTTGAGCTATCGAGGCTTGCCGTAACAGCAATACAGACCAGCAAAATCGACTCTAGATCTTTTTCTGATGAAATTACAGCCATTTAAAATCAAACAGAAATCGAAAAAAATTTCCACGTATTTTCCAAAATATGCAAGGCTATAGACTGAATAAATTTTGATTTTTTTTTCGATAAATTCAGGAATTTTATTTGATTAATTTGAGGTATCGAGGCCTTGTCTTAACAACAATATAGACCAGCAAAATCGACTCCAAATCTATGCCTGATGAATTTACAGCCATTTGAAATCAAACAAAAATCGAAAAAAATTTCCACGTATTTTCCAAAATATGCAAGGCTATAGACTGATTAAATTTTGATTTTTTTTTCAATAAATTCAGGAATTTTATTTGAATAATTTGAGCTATCGAGGCTTATCTTAACAACAATATAGACCAGCAAAATTGACTGTAAATCTATGCCTAATGAATTTACAGCCATTTGAAATCAAACAAAAATCGAAAAAAATTTCCACGTATTTTCCAAAATATGCAAGGCTATAGACTGAATAAATTTTGATTTTTTTTTCGATAAATTCAGGAATTTTATTTGATTAATTTGAGGTATCGAGGCCTTGTCTTAACAACAATATAGACCAGCAAAATCGACTCCAAATCAATGCCTGATGAATTTACAGCCATTTGAAATCAAACAAAAATCGACAAAAATTTCCACGTATTTTCCAAAATATGCAAGGCTATAGACTGATTAAATTTTGATTTTTTTTTTCGATAAATTCAGGAATTTTATTTGAATAATTTGAGCTATCGAGGCTTGCCGTAACAGCAATACAGACCAGCAAAATCGACTCTAGATCTTTTTCTGATGAAATTACAGCCATTTGAAATCAAACAGAAATCGAAAAAAATTTCCACGTATTTTCCAAAATATGCAAGGCTATAGACTGAATAAATTTTGATTTTTTTTTCGATAAATTCAGGAATTTTATTTGAATAATTTGAGCTATCGAGGCTAGCCTTAACAACAATACAGACCAGCAAAATCAGCTCTAGATCTTTTTCTGATGAATTTACAGCCATTTGAAATCAAACAAAAATCGAACAAATTTCCACGTATTTTCCAAAATATGCAAGCCTATAGACTGATTTAATCTTGATTTTTTTTCGATAAATTCAGGAATTTTATTTGAATAATTTGAGCTATCGAGGCTTGCCTTAACAACAATACAGACCAGCGAAATCGACTTTAAATCTATGCCTGAGGAATTTACAGCCATTTGAAATCAAACAAAAATCGAAAACAATTTCCACGTATTTTCCAAAATATGCAAGGCTATAGACTGATTAAATTTTGATTTTTTTTTTCTCGATAAATTCAGGAATTTTATTTGAATAATTTGAGCTATCGAATCTTGCCTTAAAAACAATACAGACCAGCGAAATCGACTCCAAATCTATGCCTGATGAGTTTACAGCCATTTAAAATCAAACAAAAATCGAAAAAAATTTCCACGTATTTTCCAAAATATGCAAGCCTATAGACTGATTTAATCTTGATTTTTTTTCGATAAATTCAGGAATTTTATTTGAATAATTTGAGCTATCGAGGCTTGCCTTAACAACAATACAGACCAGCGAAATCGACTTTAAATCTATGCCTGAGGAATTTACAGCCATTTGAAATCAAACAAAAATCGAAAACAATTTCCACGTATTTTCCAAAATATGCAAGGCTATAGACTGATTAAATTTTGATTTTTTTTTTCGATAAATTTAGGAATTTTATTTGAATAATTTGAGCTGTCGAATCTTGCCTTAAAAACAATACAGACCAGCGAAATCGACTTTAAATCTATGCCTGATGAGTTTACAGCCATTTAAAATCAAACAAAAATCGAAAACAATTTCCACGTATTTTCCAAAATATGCAAGCCTATAGACTGATTTAATCATGATTTTTTTTCGATAAATTCAGGAATTTTATTTGAATAATTTGAGCTATCGAGGCTTGCCTTAACAACAATACAGACCAGCGAAATCGACTTTAAATCTATGCCTGATGAGTTTACAGCCATTTAAAATCAAACAAAAATCGAAAAAAATTTCCACGTATTTTCCAAAATATGCAAGCCTATAGACTGATTAAATTTTGATTTTTTTTTTCGATAAATTCAGGAAATTTGTTTAAATAATTTGAGCTATCGAATCTTGCCTTAAAAACAATACAGACCAGCGAAATCGACTCCAAATCTATGCCTGATGAGTTTCCAGCCATTTAAAATCAAACAAAAATCGAAAAAAATTTCCACGTATTTTCCAAAATATGCAAGCCTATAGACTGATTTAATCTTGATTTTTTTTCGATAAATTCAGGAATTTTATTTGAATAATTTGAGCTATCGAGGCTTGCCTTAACAACAATACAGACCAGCGAAATCGACTTTAAATCTATGCCTGAGGAATTTACAGCCATTTAAAATCAAACAAAAATCGAAAAAAATTTCCACGTATTTTCCAAAATATGCAAGCCTATAGACTGATTTAATCATGATTTTTTTTCGATAAATTCAGGAATTTTATTTGAATAATTTGAGCTATCGAGGCTTGTCTTAACAACAAAACAAACCATTAAAATCGATTCTTGATCTATGCCTGATGAGTTTACAGCCATTTGAAATCAAACAAAAATCGAAAACAATTTCCACGTATTTTCCAAAATATGCAAGCCTATAGACTGATTTAATCATGATTTTTTTTCGATAAATTCAGGAATTTTATTTGAATAATTTGAGCTATCGAGGCTTGTCTTAACAACAAAAAAAACCATTAAAATCGATTCTTGATCTATGCCTGATGAATTTACAGCCATTTGAAATCAAACCAAAATCGAAAACAATTTCCACATATTTTCCAAAATATGCAAGGCTATAGACTGATTAAATTTTGATTTTTTTTTTCGATAAATTCAGGAAATTTATTTGAATAATTTGAGCTATCGAATCTTGCCTTAAAAACAATACAGACCAGCGAAATCGACTCCAAATCTATGCCTGATGAGTTTACAGCCATTTAAAATCAAACAAAAATCGAAAAAAATTTCCACGTATTTTCCAAAATATGCAAGCCTATAGACTGATTTAATCTTGATTTTTTTTCGATAAATTCCGGAATTTTATTTGAATAATTTGAGCTATCGAGGCATGCCTTAACAACAATACAGACCAGCGAAATTTACTTTAAATCTATGCCTGATGAATTTACAGCCATTTGAAATCAAACAAAAATCGAAAAAAATTTCCACGTATTTTCCAAAATATGCAAGCCTATAGACTGATTAAATTTTGATTTTTTTTTCGATAAATTAAGGAAATTTATTTAAATAATTTGAGCTATCGAATCTTGCCTTAAAAACAATACAGACCAGCGAAATCGACTCCAAATCTATGCCTGATGAGTTTACAGCCATTTAAAATCAAACAAAAATCGAAAAAAAATTTTCACGTATTTTCCAAAATATGCAAAGCTATAGCCAGTCTAAATTTTGATTTTTTTTTTTCGATAAATTCAAGTATTTTATGTGAATAATTTGAGCTATCTGGGTTCGTCTTAACTAAAATTTGAGCTATCTAGGTTCGTCTTAACTAAAAGGCCTAAATTTCATTAACTTTAATTTTAAATTAAAAAATAAGTGTATTAGAAACTAATAAATAAAACAAAATTATACTTTCATTCTTAACGGGACGATTCGAATCCACTTAAGGTTTATGCAAATTTTGCATTTTGCACTATGTTCATAAATAGAGCGTTAGTCATTGGGACATATATAGTTAATTTTTCAGTGCACCATTTATCTCATTACCGATAAACATTTTATTAAAATTAATGGGAAAATTACTTATTCCCGTTATAGACTAAAAATATGTCCACAGTGTATACGACGGTACACATTCTGTAGACTATTTGTTGCTATAATTCATAAGTTTTCGTTTCCTATAATAATATTGAAATAAAATTTCCTTTTGTCATTTAGTCATTGTAATTTTTACATAAATTTTTCTTGCTGGATTCTGTTTGTGAAAAACTTGAGTTTTTGCTTATGTATAACTCAGTTAAAACAACGACGATACTAAACTTATATGCTTTAAATATTCTACGTCACATAAATTTTTATTATTTGAAAAGAAAATGGTTTAACGAAAAGATTTACAAAAGCAACAAATTATTTTTTTCCTAACCATGATATATATATATATATATATATATATATATATATATATATATATATATATATATATATATATATATATATATATATATAAATATATATATATATATATATATATATATATATATATATATATATATATATATATATATATATCTTTAAAACTATTAACAATGCTGACAATGAGCGAATTTAAGTCGGCCAACCGTAGACAACATTTGAGCAAAATCAACATGTCAGTAAATTCTCGATACATTAACGTTGCGCATATTTTTGTGGCAAAAAATCAGGTCATTTTAAGTTGGCGACATATATAATCAATTTGATATCGAAACGGTATTTTTCGTAATTTCTTTCCGTTAACTCGCTGGAGTTCTGTAGATAGAATCATAACTACAAAAATTGTTAAAATTATTTTAAAAAAATATTTCAATATACACTATATTCAAATAACGGCTCTCAAAAACATTTTTGATAAAGGAATTATACAATGTAGAGTATTTAACAGTGATAAACTGTATATTTTTTTTTATTTCGTAATGAATCGATATTTTTGTTACTCATAAAATTGAGTCAATTGACCAATTAGTTTTTGGATTTCTTGACCTACATAAAAATGATCAAATATAAAATGTAAAGGATATAGAGATACTGTTTATATAATACCGTTAATCATAAGATGTTAAATAGAGCTAAAAATATATTTTTACAATACACAACGAAATGATTTAACAATTCAAGATGAACCGTTATTTTATTGTATCCACCCTTTGATACAGTTATTCATTTGTTCAATTAAATTACTTTCATAGAATATGTCTATTACGGGACGAGATAACAATAATATAACCGTTGTTTAGAAAGTTTTTTACGTATAATGTCGTGAAAACGGTTTAGTTAAGCGCATTTTCGTGAGGTTTTGATTTGGTCTTATTAAATGGAGTGATTAAAATAGTAATACAATTATCCACCTAAAGAACAAAGCAATCTGTTTATCATATTGACTTTAAAAGTTCAAATTTCAACCCTAGAAAAATCACGTAATCAAATGTATATAATATGTGCATAGCTTTATGATTCAATAGTTCTTGAAAATGTGTACTAAAAGTATTAAAAGTGTTATTAAGAATTTATTTACGATTCTTAAAACTAATGAAGCAATGCTTAACGCTAAATGCGTACAATTAAAAATCGATGATGTAAGTGAATAAAAAACAAATTATAAAAATATGAAAATGTTCTAGAACTATTTTCCATTGTATAGTTTTCAAAAATTTCCATTGATCATAAATAAAAAATTTTATTATCATATTTTTACTCAACGTATAGTTTTATGTTGTTTTATTTTTTTTCTGTATAGTGATAGGATAGCCAAACGGAAATTAAATGTAACAGAGACTAGATATACAGTAGGAAAATAACTGTGGTTTTTACATTGGTCATAACCACGTTCCTAACCGTGTTTTTGTATATTCTGTACACGACGATAAGCCAAGCTCACAAAATTTGTATCTGCGTGGAAAACCACAGTAAAAAACGATTTGGCTTTTGATCGAAACAGATTATGCCAGATTATTAATACATAATATGTTGATATGTTTGATCATTGATACATGTTTATGGCTTTTGGTTGTTCTCTGCTTATGGTTCATGTCATTTATGTAACATAATATGAATCGCTGAGCGATGATTCATTTTGTTTTTCTTCGACCGATTTTTACAATAAGATTTATTTCTAAGTAAATCGATAAATATTTTGCAACTACGCCATAACTATTGTTTAGTGTTAAATATATACGAGTATATGTATACATGTATTATATCGAAACTTTTCCATAATTGCAGTGTTGTTGTTTTGTATATATAGAGAAAACTCAGTATTTTGTTTTTTAGCAATTTTATTTCATTTGATTTTTATTGAAACTATAACAAGGTGTCAAGTTGTCCTTTAGGTGTTGTTGTATGTATGCTGCACAAAAATATACTCTCTGTGGGTATGGCCATTTGTGTGATTGATTTGTAATTGCAGAAAAAATTGCAACACACTAGCCTATCGCTTTATGATCGCTGTCCTAGGTATGGGATGGAATTTTTCCTTTACAATTTTTGCCGATTTTTAGTCATCTAGGCTTGGTGAATATTAAAGTGTCTGGGTAATAAAGTTGACTCTTGAATGTGTTGCCATTCAGTTAGAGCCAATTTTGAAGCTAATTGCTACGTAGATTGGACATTATATTGTCTCAACTAGAGTGATATGTGTTCATATCGCAAGCAAAAATGTAATATGTGTTGGCTGCCTCTAAATTTAGATACTCAAATAGTAGGTGCAAGTTGCATTTATAATTTATATGATGGTAAAGTTTCGAATCCAATAATATGTTGTGCAAAATTTTCTAATAAATTTTCTATAAATTATTACAGCGGTGCCCAGCTTACCTAGCTTACCATTTGGCCGATAGTTTTGCACTATTTCATAATTTTAAATTCTAGTTAGTGTCTCGGATTGAGTTTATTATCCGACTTGTTCCGGTGTGCCACGTCTTGAAATAATACGCTTGAGTGCGGCCAAAAATGAATTTGTATCAAACCCACTAACTACCTCTAAGTGTACTGCTTTGACGGCTAGGCACACAAAAACTGCCACATATGCCTTGTCCGTGGGAGCAGTTTTTCGTTTGCTAGTTTTTATGTAGAGTGGTCCAACATAATCTAGACCAACCCTTAGAAAAAGAAGTCGACTTTGACAACACCGCTCTGCTGGTAAATCGGCCATATTCTGCTCGAACTTGTGAATTCGGTAGCGGATAACTACTGTACACGATTTTATGCAGTGTTTGATCATATCGTGCGCCAATGATCGAACATCTGCTACGTATAATACTGAGTGTAAGCGAATTGCTAGCATGCATATGTTTTATATGAGTGTCACGAATTATCAGCTCGCATATTATATGGTTCTTCGGCAAAATTACTGGATGTTTAGCAGAGTAGCATAATGATGATTTGCGTAACCAACCGCTTACCCGAAGTACCTCAAGTGAGTCAATGAATGGATCGAGAGACGACAATTGATGTTTTGCTGGTAAATACTTGTTCTTGTTGATCGTCGTTAATTCATTGGTAAATTAATTCATTGGGTTTTTGGACGTTAAGAAGAATTATGATCTCTGCGTCATTCATCTCGGCGGTGGTGATCGAAGTATTGTGATTAATTTGATTTTATCGATTTTTTGGTCTACCAAATCTTAAGATGTATACCATTATTTTGCGAATTTTATATCAAGATGAATTTGTTATCGTTATTGTCTGTCACTGTTAGTACGTCTACATATTTTAACCGTTCTTCGAATACTGCTGAGTCTACATTGGTTATTGTCACTTTCGATTTTGGCCGAAATTTCACGTAACCAGGTCGAACTGTGCCATCAAAATTGTGATTTTAATAGAGCTGATGGGTCTACTCCTCGATATATTATATCATCTCAAAGATTGTTGCCGTTAGATTGCCTATATAGATTTTCTGTCTTCTTGGGACATCAGACAACCAGAGTAAAATGATCATGCTGTCGGTCCAGGCAAATATCGTTATATTATCGTAAGCTAATGATTTTACACAGAAGTTGACAGCATTGCAGGTGCAACCTTGCCTTTATGAAATTAGGAAAACTGGAATCCCAATCAAGTTTTAGTAACCAAATTTTCTGCAATAGAATTTTAAACAAGATTATTGTTGGTGCAAGCCAGCCTAGAGGATCATACACTTTAGATACCGTTGCGAGTATTTTTCGTTTAGTCCAATTGATATTACTCTCAATTTGCTGCACTTTAAACGAGAAACTATCTTATTCTGCATTCCATATTATACCCAAGATTTTGACTGAAGCATCAGCTTCTAATAGTTCGAGAATATTTGGAATGTCTTGATGTGAAAAGGAGCTCAAAAATTCTGGTGAGTTGGACTTCCACTTTCTCAAATTAAATCCACCTTTAATTAAAATCGTAATCAGCTGGTCTTTAAGTGATATAGCCTCTGTCACAGTGTCACATCCAGTCAATAAATCGTCGACATATTAATCGTTATTGATTACATTTGTTGCTTTTGAATGAGATTCTTCAAAACTTTCAGTAGTTTCTTTTAAAGGGTTTTGATCGCTAGATACGGTGCACACGCAGTACCATACGTCACAGTATTCAGTTTATAAGTATTTGGTGGCTCGTTTGAACTTTCACGCCACAGTATAAGTTAAAAATTGGCATCTTCAGGGACCACGCGAACTTGCCGATACATTTTTTCTAAATCGGCTACCAGGACAATGTTGTGCTTTCATATTTGGGCCAGTTTGTAGAATATCATTTAACGATACACCGGTACTTGTTTTACAAGAAGCATCAAAATCGACTCTCAATTTGGTCGTACTGCTGCTAGCTTTGATTACGGCATGATGTGGTATGTAATATTTTGCATCATCTTCTAATGGAACATCCTTCCATGGTAGATAGGTCATGTGACCAAGAGCGTCATATTCTTTCATGAATGATCGATATTCCTTGCAAAAATCAGGAGCTGTTATAAACTTTCGTTCCATCGCTAATGTTCGCTGGTGTGCTGCTACGAATGAACTACCTAATATAGTTCTTGGTTTTTTGAATGACAACCTGACAATAAATCGACCATCATTATTTCCTGTGGTTGTCAATTGAATCGAACGCTTTAACAAAATCGAAATAAATTGTATCGACTTGCACACCCCTAGTTTGAAGAGTTTCAATGGCGAATTTAGTATTGCAAAAGATTTGTAGTTGTAAATTTACCACTAATAAAACAATGCTGAGTGGTACTTAAACAAATTATTACGCAAATATAGGATTTGGTGACTCGCTTTTCTCGTCCGCGTTTCAAATATGTTTTTATGGGACCGGCAAAGTCAATACCAATTTTTAGGAACGGTCGGATTAGTTCTACTCGTTCCGTCGGTAAGTTTCCCATTATTTGGTTTTCGGTCCGCGGGCGTTATTTGATACAGTGTACATAATTCCTTACGATGAATTTTACCGTGTTTCTGGCGTGTGCGATCCAAAATTTTCTTCTGATAATGCTTAACAATAACGCTGGACCACAATGTAAATTGTTTCTATGGTATTTAAGAACTAATTTGGTTGTAATTTTAAATTTTGAAGGCAAAATTATTGGATGGATGGTGTCATAAGGTGCAATAGCTCTTTCTATGCGGCCACCTACTCGTAAAAGTCCTCGATGGTCCAGAAATGGATTTAATAATTTAATAATGCTCTTCTGTGATGCAGTGTTGCTCTTCGCAAGGGTTTGAATTTCTTCCTTGAAATATTGTTGCTGAGTAAATCTTAATATTTCTGCCTCTGCTTCTCGCCAATCAACTCTTGTTCTGGAGCTCGATGTAGGTTTTGACTTCCTACAATTCATAATGAATTTTCTGATAATGGTCAAGATACTAATGATTTTATCATAACTGGAGTACTTGTTGATTAGTTCTTCAACTATGGAGTTCGACAGGGCGGAACAGATGGTGGTCATCACTTGCAACTTCTCCCGCCGTTCTAAATTGCTTGTAGCTTCTTGCTTTCGATAAATTGGCCAATGCTCGGGTTCAGATCTTAAAAATGCAGGTTCATTCCACCACAATAGGTGATTTTTCAATTCGTTTGGTTCCAACCCTCGCGTTGCACAATCGGCTGGATTAAGTTTTGATTTTATGTTGCACAACTTCTAATATTTGGCTGATACGATTTGCTACGCATGTCTTGACAATCAATACAGCACAATGATGGAATCAGTCCAACAAATTATTTGACTAGCTGCAACATTGAATGTGGATTCAATGTGTTTCACCAATCTGGCTAACAGCACGGCTCCGTTTAACTCCAGGCGTGGTAGTGAAATATTTTTTATAGGAGCAACCTTTGTCTTTGCTGCTATCAATGTGGTGATAATTTGGCTGTTGTGATATGTACCTAAGTAAATGGACGCTGCAAATGCAATCTCACTAGAATCGCAGAACCCATGCAATTGATATTCCGCATCGGTTATACAAAGCCATCGTGGTATTTTGATATTTGATACATCAGTTATTTCACCTCGAATTTTTAGCCATTGGTCTCGAATTTGGGTTGGTAGCTCGTCATCCCATCCTAATTTCAACAGCCATAGTCCTTAGAAAAAACTTTTTATTTTGACGACGAACGGTGCAAGCAGGCCTAGTGGATCAAAGATCCGACTAGCTTCGGATAATATCGCTCTCTTAGTGGTTGGTACTGCATCCTTGATAGTGCCATGATATGTAAATGCATCGGAAGTTGGCTGCCATTGTAACCCTAACACCTTCACTTCGGTTATTTTTTCGGACAATTATTTTGACAGGGAAGGATAGCATTCAACAGTGTTCAAGTTGGAAAGCAGTTCAGGAGAATTCGAATAATATTTTCGGAGGTTAAACCCAGATTGAAACATTAACTTGGAAATTTGATGAGCTAATTTGACTGCTTCTGGTTCGTTTTTTGCTCCCGTTAATAAATCGTCAACGTACATATCTTTCAGCAATGCGTGTGCTGCTCTTGGATAAAGATTGGTAATGTCTTCAGCGACGTGTTTAATTACCCTGGTCGCCAAATCTGGTGCCAAGGACATACCGTAGGTTAGTGTATGTAGCTCGAAGTACTTTATATCTTCTTTAGGAGATGTGCACCAAACTATTCTTTGATATCGATGATCGCTAGGATGTATCCAGATCTGCCGATACATCTTCTCTGCATCTGCTGTAAACACTATTTGATTTACTCGAAGGCATAGTATAATATCGCCTATCAAATTTTGCAAGGTAAGCCCAGTTAACAGATTATCATTTAATGAATATCCTGACGTGGTTTTGGCGGACGCGTCAAACACCACGCGTAATTTTGTGATGGTGGATGTCTCTTTCAACACTACACAACATCAGAAGGATATTTTGATGGTTCCACTTCAACCATGTGGCCGAGCATAATGTATTCTTTCATGAATTCTGTGTAGTGCTTGTGTAGGTTGGGATTTCTTCCAAGTTTCTTCTCTACAGCATACAGAGAACCCAATCAGTAAGTCGATTTTTGATGCCGATTTGTGACTTATGTCAGCTAACGAACATGTTGAAATGCACTGGTATCTGGTAAAATCAGATTTTTGAATTGGTTTCACCGTGGTGATAAAGGGTGCCACATGTGCAGCAATTTCGGCAGTGAAATTGGATTTGAAATGGGGTGACACAATTATGTCGACTATGCGTGTGGTTACAAGCTTTTGATTTGCAAGGTCTTGGATTGAAATTCTGCCATATCGACGTTCTAAAATGTTGTATGAATGCTTCAGTAATAAATGAGCTTTGGGAACCAGAGTCGAGTATTACTCGACATAATTGATGTTGGCCGTAGTTATCTTGTGCTTTTACTGTTGCGGTAGACAATAGTCCTGGTTGGTGACTGGAATGCATGCACGTTGAGTTTTGTGTTGGACAGTCTGGTACTGCCTTTCTATTTAGATGTAAATCCTTGGAGGGCCCTTGCTGGTTACTGGTGTATTGCTGCCTTTCAGTGGACGAAAATTTAACATTGAAATCTAAGTGCAGCAATGAATGATGATTTCTTTTACATATATGGCATCTTTCCTTGCTCCGGCAGTGGTTTCCTCTGTGCGACTTACTTAGGCAGTTGAAACAACGATTATCAGTTTTCACAAAAGTTCGTCTCTCATCAACTGTCCATTCTTAGAATTTGAGACACTCAAATAACGGGTGGAAATCCTTTTGACACACTGCACAAGATGCTATAGCATTGGTAAATGTTTTCGGAGCACCATTCACTTGAGTAACAAATCTTCGCGAATATCCTTTCGCTGCTTCCAATGCATCCGCTTGTTTCATCAAGAACTCAATTAACTCCTGGCATGTTGGAAATTATATATCTACAGTCTCAGTAGCCCACTTGTCTCTGCTCTCTTCATCTAGCTTTTGAATCATGCAAAACACTAGCCATGGATCTCGAGTTTCTGCTTCAGGTCCGACAGCTTTCAACCCATGAATGGTTTCGTCGGCGGTATCCATTAATCTTCGTTTTAGCTGCGGTGTAGGACTTTGAATGGTAGGTATCTCGAAAAAGCTCTTGCTGAACGACTGGACGGTATATCTTGGCCTGTCATACCGAGTTCTCAACTTATTCAGTGCTTCAATATAATTGGCATCTGAAATTGGCAGATGCTTCAGAAGGTTAGCTGCTTCGCCTCTCAAGAGCCCCTTCAAATATTGAAATTTTTGTGCTGGATGGAGGTTGGGATTTTCATGAATGGTCGATTAAAACAAATCATAAAACGATTGTGGGACTGTATATTTGTTGTGGTTGGTGATTCCTGTTTCTGACTCGATGTATTTGAAAAAAAAATCACGATGTGATGTTCCAGAATTAATTTTACATGGCAGTTTATCGTGTGAAGATTCATTTAAAATGAATGTGGCTTGATTTGATTCTGGATTAAATTCAGATTGACCTGGATGTAAATTTCTTTCATTTATAAATTTTATTCGAGTTTCAACACTGTTGGTTTTAAAAACTGGACATTTAAACAGCGGATGTGGCTGATAACAATCTAAACACTCACTGGTAGTATTATCTTTTGCAATGACAAACGATCTTGTATTGACCTTTTTGGCTACATCACAAATTTCCAAAGCATCACATCTCCTAGTTAAAAAGTTCAGTAATTCCTCGAATTTAGGAAAGTTTTTCCCAACTGATTCTTGAGCCTATAATAGTTTGAATTCATTGTCGATTTTATTTAATAATATATATATGAGCCAAGGATCGCGTGTTTCTGCGTACGGTCCTAATGCGAAAATCTCGTCAAATCCCTCTACCACTCGACGTTATTCTTCCCCGTTAGCTTGTGAACATGGTTTTTGATCCATGAATGTTAGGATCAATGATGTTACAATCGGATTCATTTTATTATACTGATTACATATTTTATCCCATGCTTCCACATAATTATTTTCGGTGAAAGGGATATGTCGTAATTATGTCTTATAATTGCTGCAGCTTCACCCGATAATATACCCTTAAGAATTTGCAGTTTATGAACAACGGTAATGTTGTCGTTCCTGTGCACTGTTGTTTAGTATAGGTCACGGAACGAGGCCCAATACTTATAATGCCTAGAAAATTTATCAATAATAATCTTGGGCAAACGCACGTGTTGTGATGTGTTGACACCTTCATAAAATGTTTTTTGCTGTTCAATAAACTGTCCTAACGAATCATTTAGTTCATGAGTCTCCCTCATTCCATCTCGTCCATGGCTAGAACTAGCTTTGATTAGCAATGCACGCGCACGGTTTGATACCTAGTCTCTAAAGCCTCGGGACGAACCTTGATGTCTTCAAGAATGGTATCTTTGGTAATTGATTCCCTAAACCGCATAATATGGAGCATTTAATTGCGTTCGGTCTCGTAACCTTTCTACTTTATGTCATATTGATACATAAACCTTTTATCACTTGAAATTACACGCGGTTTTATACTATTCACGCACGAATTTTCACACGAATGTTTTTAATAATAATATAGATAAATAATACTTATCTGTCGTTTTGTGGAATAAGTCCCGGGTTTCGACACCAAAAAATGTATAATTAAAATACGGATGGGATAAGTAAAACCCAATTATAATATTTATATACTGTAATGTTGATTGGTTGATGGCCAAAATGTCGGAGAGCTAATTTTTGTTGAGGGCTAAGTACTTGACAATTTGTTTTGATTATACTATGTACGTACACACGTATGATTTTTGTGGTTCATGTTTCTCCAACATATGGCATATGCAGTACGGAATTTGTCGGACTACTATGTTGTCTATATAGATGTGACCGCTCCGAAGCGATAAGTTCAAAAAACTAAACATCAATAAAAGTAACCTATATATTTACACCGCTTACATTCCACCTCATGCTAGCAGTGATGTTTATGTAAGAGGTTGTGATACCATTGGGGAATGTGTTAATAAAACTAAATCTTCCGATTTTGTACTAGTGTACTAGAACTGGAAATATGACAAAAGAATGAACGCCATTCTTCCTTATAATATCAAATCAGACGCAGCATGGATTTTTACTGACACCGTGCTTGGTGCCAATTTAAACCAAATCAATACTGCTAATGAACGTGGGATATTTTTGGACCTAATTTCTACCAACGAAGCTGATAGTTTTAAAGTAACCGAATCACTAACGTCATTAATGACGTTCATCACAAATCAATGGAAATTCCATTTGATTTAACAGATCTTATACCAGAAAAATAGCTTATAACCATCATTATACATACAATTTTAACAAAGCTAACAACTTAGGTTTGCAACAATACTTGGAAGTAATTAAATGGAATGATACTTTAAATTCCAAAGATATACACGACAAAGTGACCAGATTTTATGAGATACTGATGCGAGATTTGGAAAATAATATTCCGTCTAGCATCAAAAAAATCAATAATCATCCGCCATGGTTTGATGATCGACTCATAAAGTTTATGCGAGTATGTTAGAAAGTGGGCTTAAAGTGGACGAAACCAAGCCGGATGACATACCATCTTCGATTTTGAAGGTAAATGGTTCACCTCATAGTTATTAAATCGTGTGCAATATGTCACAATTGGCAATAAGAAATCTAAAGCAATTACAGTTACTTCTGGAGTTCCTCACGAGTCACACATTGGAGCTTTGATATTTTTTGTATTCATTGATGGCATTAGTTCAGAATACTGTTCAGAACTGTTCAGAATAGCAGTAGGATATTAATATTTAATACATATCTATGTCGGTTATTATACAACATATATTAAAATTGAATTAAAATCATTAACATAAATATGTAATCCCATTCAACAGTGTGGGATATGCCTTATTAAAATGTAAATTGTAGCTATGTTCATAGCATTGAATTATACAAATAAAATATGTAAATGTGTTAGTCTCACGCAAAACTTATTTTATGGCGCATTAATTATTTCTGTGAAAAGTAACACGCGGTTTAAATAAATATAGTATCCACTATATATATATTTGTCAATCTACCGAATAAACGTATATATACCAATCAGTTCCCACATTATATCCCACATAAATTATATCCCACATAAATTATTGTTATGGCAGTTCTCAATATAGTTACATGTACTTATATTATAAATGGTTACATGGACCATAAATTATTGGCATAGTAATTAATTATTTTTGTAGATGTCGCAATGGTAATTAAATTTTTATGGTATAATTTTTCTTGTCAATAATTTAGTGTCTTCTTGAAAATCAACCATTGTGAAACCACCATCAGCATAATTTCATTTGTCAATAAAATTTTGTAATTTAAAAATTGACGATTTTATCAATTGTTAAATTAAATCTAAATTGTGAAATAAAATTCAAAGCGATTTTATTATTTTATAAATAAAATTTTGGTCCTTCGAGCCGGATCCGCGTCACATGGCGATCTTAACCTAAAATACAGCGGTCATCAGAATAAGGAGGTTGTTAAAGTGCAATTGATTCACCATCCAAAGGAAAGAGCATCCATCAAAATCCAGGTAATTTTTCATTTACTTTAATTGACCCGCTTTTCCATATCCCTTGAATCAATTCGTGATTTGACTTCAAAATTGTTTCGTTAAAATGACTGATGATCGCTTATTAAACGTAAGGCCGTGATTAAAGGCCAGTTAACTAGAATAGCTAAATTTATTAATGCAAAGAATACCAAATGTGATAGTGACGAATTGAATACGCGTTTATCCAAGGTATACATGAGTTGCATAACCAGTTTATCACCACCGAAGATAACCTGTTCCAATTAGATAGTAAAGCAGACTCGGAAACGGAAGATCTTGACGACCAATACTTTCCACTGGTTACAAAAATTCAATCATTGATCCGTGCAATTAACCTTCAGCAAGTCACCAAAGTAGATGATAGCCTTGACAAGTTCATTCATGCAAATAATTTTAAATCAGACTTCAAGTTACCAAGATTACCCCTTCCTATTTTCGATGGAAATTATAAGCATTGGCAGTCCTTTCATGATATTTTTATATTAACTGTGCACGAGAACACATCATTGTCACCAGCGCAGAAATTTAAATATCTGTTAGGACAGTTGCGAGGTCCAGCGTACTTGTCCGTATGTCATTTTCGTGTAGATGACGCAAATTGTGTAGAGGCTTTAAAACGCCTTATATCGAAATACGACAAAAAGAAATTAATTATCGAAACCTACATCCGAGACTTTTCGAAAATCAGTTCGAATCCTTCCTCATCAAACTTAATGAAAATATTCGATAATATCGACAAAACCATTCGTGGATTAAAAGCGCTTGGTTCTAAGGCAACTGAACGCGATCCTTGGATCATTTATTTAGCCACAGAGAAGCTCGACGAAGAATCCAAACGTATATGGAAATATGAGACTTCAGAAAGTGAGTTTCCCACCACAGATGAACTACTGGCATTCTTATCCAAAAGAATTGACGCAATAGGAGAATCTGGTGCAAAGCATAACCAACCCCAACCAAATCTACCTAGCAGATCCAAATCATTCCATGTTAACCCACAATTTCGCATCGTTTAATTTCGCAACCCGCCTGCTCTGAGCCAACATTACGGCAAGAAGCTAATTATTCGATATCAGGTAGCTCTGGAGAAGTGCCCAATCTTAAAACCATGGTAGCCAATTATATAGAACCAAATCGACGTATGATAGCCGTCCTTCCAACTGCGGAAATTGAAATCGAAGATAAATTCGGAAATTGGAACAAATTTCGAGCCTTGCTCGATTCGGGGTCAACCTATTCATTTGTCACAGAAGCGTGTGTCAACCATTTAAAAATTCCGAGAACAAAGGCTAAAGTTTCGATTGATACGTTGAATAATTCAAACGCTGGATCATCAAAGGATATATCCAATTTAAGAATCCGTTCATGTATAGATCATGATTACCTTATCCGTACGAGAGCATATATTCTTCCTACAATTTGTTTAAAATTGCCAGTAGAATTTATTGATATCAACGAAGCGTCGTTCAAATATATCTTAGTCGGGTAGCTGATCCCAATTTCAATACGCCAACAGATATCGACATGTTACTTGGTTGCGAGCACCTATTCCACGCTTTAACTGATGGCAAGGTAATACATGGAGAGAATACCCTAATAGCACGAAACAGTAGATTTGGCTGGATTATTGGCGGAAGTTTTAAGTTGGATGATCTAACCGTACCTAAGAATAATCCATTAAGCTCAATGCACGTTCAGTTAACGGAAGACACGTTAGAGTGGTCCGGTATAGAAAAATTGCTCCAAATGTTTTGGGAAACCGAAGAGATAGACATCAATTCAAGCATGAGTGATGATGAAATCAAGTCCCGAGAGTTCTATAGTGAAAACGTAAGGTATGCAGAAAATCGCGTTTCAATACCGCTACCGTTCATTCATCGCCCGCCAAACCTTGGTGACAGTTTTACGCAAGCACTAAGACGGTTTCATCTGTTCGAATGCAGATTGAATGCAGATCCACTACCGCGTGAGGCTTATACAAATTTCATGAATGAATACTTGACATTCGGTCATATGGAAATTAACCCTGAACATGAAATCGCGAAACAACCCAACGAACTGTTTTATCTTCCCCATCATCCGGTATTCAAAGACACCAGTAGCACTACCAAGGTTTGCGTAGTGTTTGATGCATCCGCTAAGTCTAGTTCGGGAGAGTCGTTGAATGATAATCTTATAGTGGGTCCTACTATTCAGGATAATCCAATTAACATTTTAATCCGCTTTCGAAAGCATAAATATCAGCGGACATCGAAAATATGTTTAGGCAAATTTGTATCCATCCTAATGATCGAGACTACCAAAGGATAATGTGGCGTGAAAATCCTCAATCACGGATCCAACACTTTCGTTTAACGACGGTCACGTATGGTACTAGTCCCGTACCGTTCCTGGCTACTCAAACACTCCATTATCATGCAGATAAATTTACCAACGAGTTTCCAATTAGCTCCGAGATCTTAAAACGAGATTTTTATATGGACGACTTAATGTCGGGCGGAGAAACTCATAAGCTTGCTCGGCCAAGGCGGTTTTAATTTGCGAAAGTGGTCCGCAAATCATCCCGCGTTACTGGAAACTATTCCAATTGAGAACCGAGAACTTTCTTCTTGGGAAATAACAGATGCTAAGTCAATATCTGTCCTCGGCATAAAATACGACCCCATCCAAGATAACTTTTTCTTTCAATTATCTCTGCTAAAAACAACGAAATTTTCTAAATGATCATTTTTATCGGAGTCCTCGAGAATTTTTGACCCGTTAGACATGCTATCACCGGTAACAATCCGGTTAAAAATTATGTTTCAGTCACTTGGGGTTAAAGGCATTGGTTGGGATGATGAGCTACCTCGAGATATCGCTGAAGAATGGTGTCTTATTCGAACCCAACTTAACGACATAACCAATTTAAAGTTCCCGCGTTGGATATATGCAATGAAGGATTTAGAATTTCATTGTTTCGCCGATGCATCCAAGGCGGCATACGCAGCGCTAATCTACGCACGAGTAGTGGAAGGTTCGAAGGTGCATACTAATTAAATTGCAGCCAAAACTAAGGTAGCCCCAGTCAAGGTGGTCTCAATTCCACGTTTGGAATTAAATGCTGCTACTCTTTTAGTTCGGCTTTTTGAATTAGTCCAGAATTCGTTGTGTTTGTTAAGTCAACCTAAAGCTTATTTCTACACATTACCCTAGATTGGTTGTCCAAGCCACCCAATACTTTGAAAACCTATATTTAAAACCGCAAATCCAAAACACTTACCTGTTCGAATCGTAGCCAGTGGCATCATGTGTCGTCAAGAGAGAACCCAGCGGATTGCGCAACGAGAGGCTGTTACCGAAGAAATTTTGTCAATAGACGTTTTGGTTTAAGGGTCCCAAATTCCTGCTTAATCCCTCCTTTGTTCTTCCTGGTGAAAAGGTGCAACTTCGATTACCTTCGTGCGAACACAAAGGATTCAGCTACAAGGTTGCCGCGAGAGAGATACGTGTATCCATTGTTGAGGAGTTGATGGAAAGGGAGGCAAATTACCGAAAACTAACACGAATAATAGCTTTATTGCTAAAATTCTCCAGAAATTTAAAATTGGAGCCGCATCAGCGCGTTGAGAGTATCTGAGATACGCGGAGCGGAGATTGTGATATTTCGAAACATCCAGGAAAAGAGTTTCGCTTTCCCTAACAATGTTTCGTTCACCGATCGACCAATAATTTTGTCGATAAATTGCTAATAACAATGATGGGCCAGCATGGTTATACTTTTGATGAAATTCTTCTAAGATCAATTTGGTGAGTATGGATTTTGGAGGCATAATCACCGGATGCCTTGTACTATAGGGTGCAGTGCTGTTTTGCAAGCGACCGCCAACTCGCAATATGTTTGCTGCGTCTACAAATGGATTTAGCGTAGTTAAACTACTGGATTTACTGATTTCTTGACTTTGTTGAAGAAGAGTTATTTCTGCATGATACGATCTTGTCTGTTCGTACTTATACATATAGTTTGAAATGCAAGAACGAGTTCTTGTGCTTGAAGTACATAACCTCTAACTCTCCGGTCGCTGAGTTTAGCTCGTGTATTGTGTATAAATCGCATCATGAAGGCGATGACTCGTTGTAATTTAGAAAATGATGAGTATCTGCTTAACATTGAATCTAAATTGGATATGAACCCGCCGAATGTGTTGACTTTGATTGGTCGTTCTTCTTCCGTGTATCCATAGCTATGTTCTTGTTTCGGCCAATATTCTTCGTCGTTTATTATTCCATCAGGACCATCCCACCATAATTGATGTTTGCGCAGTTCTGGAGCATATAATCCGCGACTAGCCGGATTTTGTAACGATGGCACGTGTCTCCAGTGATTCCGAGGCACAGTATCTATTATAATGGATGTGCGGTTAGCTACAATCGTTGTCCATTGTCGACGTTCGTTCAACAACCAATCAAGCACGATTTTGGAATTGGTTCAGCATATGATATTATCTATTTTCAAACTGGTTTCTGCTTTTATTTTCTCAATCATTTGATCCAGAAGAACGGCACCACACAATTCCAGCCTGGGTAATGATAGCTGATTTATTGGTGCGACTTTGGTCTAGGAAGTAGTCAAATGAACGTAGGTTTCTCTGTTAGGCGTGGTTATTTTGAAATAGACAACGGCTGCATATGCACTTTCGCTGGCATCGCTGAAACCATGAATGTCTAAACTGTAATTATAAGAACAGTTAATAAATCTTGGAATACAAATATTTTCGACTTCTTGTAAGTTGTAGCGGATTCTTGCCCACGGTTTTAACTGATTTTCAGGCAATGAGTCATCCCACTTTAAGTTTAATAGCCATAACTTTTGCATAAAATTTTTGAATTTAATTACTATTGGAGAGAGCCAGCCAAGCGGATCAAATACTCTACTTGCTTCGGATAGAATAACTCGTTTTGTGGTATCTGTATGGCTCTTGAGACACTTCTTGAACATAAATGAGTCATTTATTGGATACAAATTAACACCTAATACTTTTACATGTGGAGATTGTTTGACTGTTAAATTTTCGATACCTTTAATATTCCTTGAATTAACGGTAGTCAGATTACTATTTAGAACTTCTGGATTATTTGAATACTATTTTCTTAACAAAAATCCATATTGATCGAGAAATGCACTGATTTCATTCTTTAATCGCACCCCTTGTACAGTATCCACCGAAACCATTAAATCATCGACGAATATACTTCTCTCAATTTTGGAACATGCTACCGGATTAGATTGCCTGTGATCGTCAACAATTTGTTTGAGGCATCTTATAGCCAAAAATGGAACACTGGAGAGGCCATATGTGACTGTGGAAAGCTGGTACGCACCGAGATTGGATCGGTGGGTTTCTTCCACCAAAGTATTTTTGGTATTTTGTGTCCTTTGGGTTAATTAAAATCGCCACTTGGTGCTCGCTGAACCGAAGAATTATAACGTAAAGATTAGACTGTATTGTTAGGCCAACAGCTAGATAGTCATTGAGTGACTGACCAGTACTACGCTTTTTAAGATCCGCCAAAAACTACTCATAATTTAGTCGTAACGCTTCCCTTTCTCAGTACGCCATGGTGTGGTAGGTAATACTCGTTGCTAATATCGCCATCGGATATTTTCTTCATATTATTCAGTGACTCATACTCTTTCATGAAATCGTGGTACATATCTTTGAATTCTGGATCCCTCTCGAATAGTATTTCCATGCATCGAAGGCGCTGTATTTCTATAATAATAGTATTGCTTAAGTTATCTGGTTGTTGTTTGAAAGGTTTGTTTCTGCCAGCGACAACCCTACTTTGTTTGTTTCTGCCAGCGACAACCCAACCAAATATTGTGTTTTGCATCACGAGACCATCTGACCCAATCTGTTTTCTGCCGTCTAATAAAATTAAGAAGAAATAATCTGATCCAATTAAAATATCTATGACCTCTGGCTGATTGAAATTTGGGTCAGCCAATCGAAATGTATTCCACATGTTCGTTGGTATATTGTCTATGGTTTGTGCTGGTAAACTTGAAGTTAATTTAGATAAAATTAGTGCTTCGATTTTAAAGTTTTGATGATGCGATGGTTGTACAACGCAGCACACTTGTCCTCTTATAAGCCCTGTTTTTGCAACTCCCAAACCACTTACTGCTATTCTAGAGTTTACTCGTTTCAAACTCAAGCGTTGGACACATGGCTTTGTAATAAAGGTCGCTTGTGAGCCTGAGTTCAACAATGCTCGGCAACTCTGAGGTTTTCCATAAAAATCCAGTACTGTAATTACAGTTGTTGGTAAGACTGATTGTTATCTCGGAACCTTTGCATTGCATGATGTCATCAGATTAGTATTTAGGCTCGTCACCAGATTAGTATTTAGATGGATATTCCTTTGTCAATGTTTCAATTTCTGGTGTTTCTGTATGTAACAAAGTGAAAATTGAATGTTTGCCGCTAAGGCAACTATAAAATCTTCGAGCATTTTTAACCCATTCTTTCCGTTGATTGAGATTTAACTTGTTGAAATCTACGCAGTTAAACAAAGAATGACTTTCGTTTTTGCAGAATGCACATGCAAATATAGTTGGTACTTCACTTGTAGCTGTATGACCCTTGACTGAAGTCTTGGAATTCACTGGCTTGATGGAGCAACTGTATGATTCTAGAGCATCAATCCTGATTTGTAAGAATCTAAAGAAATTTTTTAATTTGGGATGGTCCATTTCGGCTGAGGTTTTCACCCACATGTCTTTACTTTTATCGTCCAATTTGCTGACTAACCAGTAAATTAACCAGGGATCGCGGGCTTCTGCTATCGGACCAAGTGCTTTTAAACCAGGCACTACTTCGTCTGCTGAATCAATCAAAATCTTCATTTTACTATCATTTGCAGTATGAATAACAGGATGTTCAATGAACGAGCGTATGAATGAGTTTATGATATGTTTTTTGCGATCATATCTCTCTTTCAATTTGTTCAATGCCTAAATAATTGGCTTCGGTGACACTAATATGTCGAAGTAGGGCAGCTACTTTACCCTTTAAAGACCCTTTCAAGTACTGAAATTTTTGAACAGGGCTTAATATGGTTGAATCGTGTATTGTGGTCGAAAATAAATCATAAAATGATTGCCACTCAGTATATTCGCCTGAAAAATGTGGTATGCTGATTTTTGGTAGTTTCACTTCACCTTGAACATTGTGTGAAGTGTTTAGAAGCAAATCAACCCCTTGGATCTCGTGTCCAGGTAACTTTGTCCGTTGTCTTATTAGTGAATTCAGCTTGGTTTTTGCCACATAATATTTTTCTTCGAATTCGAAATATGTTTCCTCTTCATGGTTGTTGTCAAATATGTTGAATTCAATGATGGTAAATTCCGTTAATAGGGCGTCCACCTTGGCTAAACGAGTTTTGAATTCCTCGACGTCTGTCTCTTTGCTTCAGTGAGTTGATGTATTTCACGATGTTTGTCAGCTTTCCTTTAATTTTCGAACGTTGCTTTTTCAAGCTGGCTAATTCTGTCATGATGGTGATTAAATTTGCACTTCAACTTATAAAAATTCAGGTTTATTAAAAAGTTTTTTTTTTAAACTGTTAGCACTATTAAAAATCTTTATGTAATTCAGGTTCACGCTTTGTTATAATTTAATCACACAATTCGCAAGCGTTGGTACGATGCACTTTGATTTAAAATACTCTTGTTTAGTTTTTATTACTCACTGCACTATGTTGTTTTTAAACAACATAGGTGTTTCCGGTGGATTGTTTCCGGTGTTTACATTCAATTTTATCACCTTCGTTCGGTTAGATTCAACTACTTTGTAATTGCGGTAGATTTTGTAACAAATGTAATTATTGGTGGAACTCCTATTGCAGGCTTCCTTTCTCAAACGGCGAAAATTTCAAAATAATTACACACAGCACTTTACCGCTTCTCAAAAGGCGAGAAAGAAAAAAACACAATGCTCAAATAACTATCCGGCTCGAAGGACCATTATGTTGGGGCAATGTATGATTGCTTTTTTCCCAAGTTGATTTTAAATTTATTTTATTTTATTTTTTTTTTTTTTTTTTTGACACAATTGAACTTTCTCAAAGGAGCGAGAACACTTGTATATAAATAAAAATACTTTTTTATTAATTGAGCTTTATTTCTAATTTTTGAAATTTTCGAAGTGATGATCAAATGGACACTGATTTTTGTTTTATTTTGGTTTCATTTTGTATGCACATAATTTGTATAATTTCCGGTTTTTCGTGTAACGATATTTGTTGCCTCGACTTTTTATACATTATCGATAAGATCGATTTATTTATTTTAATTATGGTTGATGATGAAAATTGATAACTTGGATTAACCAAAGCGAGAGTACATGATGATGGTAGTTGATTTCTTGGTGGTAAAATTATATGATACGTATTTGTTGTTAAGTGTTGTGGATGGGTTCGACAAAGACATTTGGCAATTATTTTTTTTCTCAGCGATGATTAATTGATTTGAAAGTCACATTCATCGAAAATATATCCTTTAACAGGCATATCGACAACACAATTGCCAAAGCGAACTCGATGTTTGATTTTGTCAAAAGATGGATTCAATGGTTTATCAACATTATTTACGTTGTACTTTGTGTATGTTAAATCCCAACTAGGGTATGCCTCAACTGTCTGGAGTCCATACTATTCAGTTCACACCAAGAGAATAGAAAGTATTCAGAAAAAATATCTCCTGTTTCTCTTAAGGAAAAGCAATTGGAGCTATGACTATGGCATTCCATTTCACGAAAAGCGATGCAGCATTTTCAGCGATGATCAATTGATTTGAAAGTCACATTCATTGAAAATATATCCTTTAACAGGCATATCGACAGCACAATTGCTAAAGCCAACTCGATGTTTGATTTTGTCAAAAGATGGATTCAATGATTTATCAACATTATTTACGTTGTAGTTTGCGTATGTTAAATCCCAACTAGGGTATGCCTCAACTGTCTGGAGTCCATACTATTCAGTTCACACCAAGAGAATAGAAAGTATTCAGAAAAAATATCTTGTTCTGTTAAGGAAAAGCAATTGGAGCAATGACTATGGCATTCCATTTCACGAAAACGTGTCTCGTTTACCACCATACAAGACAAGATGCCAAGGTTATGAAATTTGCACTCTCAAAAAGACGAATTTTTTTGGATGCCGCTTTTATGGGTAACGTCCTACTTGGTCATATTGACTCACCATACATCATGACAAATATTTCAATTCAGGTTCCGGACAGAAGACGACGTCATCATAGGTTATTGGACATTGAACATAATTCCACTAATTACGGAGACAACAACCCTATGAACAGATTGACCGTTATAAAAAGAACCTGAAAAAGTTCTTTCTTACATAATGATTTCACAAATTGAATGCTTCAAGTTTTTTGAAGAACTTCAAAAACCATTTTGATTATGATTTTTTAATAACCTATATTTTTACTGTTCTAAATTTTAAGTTTTTGTATCATAAATGAACACACTAAATTGATTACCGTTACAAATAAATAAATAAACAAAAAGTAATTGATGTATATTATGTTTCATGCATAACCTCCATGACTACACCCTTTATTACAATAATAAAGATTTTTTCAAATTTCAGAAATTGATTTTAACAATCGCGTGGTTAAGTCCACTGTACATAAAAACAAAAAATAAATGTATCGCAATTTCACTCATTTTCTTGGAATTATTGTTATTTACAAAGCATATTTAAAAATAGGATGAAAATATCTTCATAAGAATCACTCGTGTATCGAAAACAAGTATGTAATCAATTTGTCAATATATTATGTTGGCTAGACTTTGAGGTAAAATTTCTAATGTTATATAAATTCATTTCTAGATAACTGGAAAACAATGGTTACCATTGTAACACTAAACAGCCTATTATATTTGGTTAACAAGCCAATTGAATATGTTTGACCTAAATTATACAAAGGAAATTGGTCGTCAATATTGTTTATTAGAATTTAATGATATTATATGTTTATATATAAATATATATATGTGCGTGTGTGTATATGTATATGTTCGTAAATATTTAAAGATAATAACACTTATCCTAATTGTGAGTTTATGAAATCTCTAAAATTTACAGGTTACAAAATCAGAAATTTAATTAACAATCTGATTCATTATCAGATAAACTGTTAGACCATTTCATGTTTTTAAAGGATTGTAATAAAAAAAACGGTTCTTACTGTCTTCCATGCAATTTTTTTATATTAATTTCGAAGACAAAAAAATGGCGTTTGGCTTAATCTTTATGTCAACACGACATTTTTCAAAGCTCAAAATTGATCTGATGTAGTCCTAAAAATAGAAACTATACACAATTTACCAAACAAAAATTTTTTTAAATGTAACGGTAGGTTTTAGCACCAATTTTACTATTACAACATATCATCAACCCGACACACTTGGGTGTGTTCGTGCATATTTTTGAGTAAATTGATAATTTTTTAGTACTCTATAACTGTATTGTCTCAAAATAAATTTTTATTTTTGAAAACATAACAGTATTTTGAATTGAAATTTATTTACGCATAAGAAAAATCTTCATTTATAAAACTATAAAATTGTCTGCATATTTATAGGTTTGTATTGAGTTTGCATTTTGTTATAAATACGGTACGGTAAAAAAATACAACTTGTGTCATATTTCTATAAAAAATTAGATTATTACAGTGAATAACAAAATATATTGATTCAATAAGTTTATCTATTTTTGGTGTTTGAAAACAATTTGAAAAATATTGTAGTGGTTAAAATTTTACAATTGGTAAGTTGATACTAAATTATTGTTATTGTGTTTATTTATGTATATGACCAAAAACGTCTCTATATAAAGACCAACTATTCGAAAATTTAAAGAGACAAAGCGCCTCTTTGATGTAGTATTGGTTGTGTACAGATATATCGTAAAATAAAAACAAAAAAAATCTTTTCACTAACACTAATATAATTTGTTTTGGTTTTTACAAAGGAAAATTAACACGGCAAGGCCGTATAAAAATAATTTAACGTTTTGAAGTACCAATACTAATGTAAAGAGTTTTATCTATATACGGAAATTTGTACGAAAAAGTAACAACAAAATTCGTATATCAGTCAAAAGGTAAATTGAATCAGCGCGGTGCATAGAATATGGATGCACATTATTTTATTATTATTTTAATTATTTTATTTTAGTGAATAGTGGAATTTATGTTAGTGAATAGGTTTACCTTATTTTAAATAAAACTATAGGTATGTATTTTTATTTTATATGAATTATTACAAAAATATAGAAAGAAAAAAAACATATTTTATCTAAATACAGATAGATATCAATATTAAATTTAAAAAAAAAAATATTTTTAGCGGGAATCATTAAATATTTTGAATTATTCGGTTTTTCGGCATACAGACAAAAATAATATTTTATAAATTAAAAAATACCGCAAAACATGAAAATTTCGAAGTGGTCGCAGATATCCAATTATCTTTTGAAATTTCGTGAGGAATCTAATGATGTTACTGAAAATCGTAACCATTTAATTAACCGTGCATTAAATTATTTAGAAAATGCCATCAATATTGAAGAAGATAACATACATCACGGAAAATTGAATATAATTGTCAATCAATTAGAAAATATTAAAAGAGCAAAACCAATGTTCAATACCGAAACGATTGTATTTGCGTTTTTAATATATGCACATTCTGCGGCCACTTACAATATTTTAAGAAAGTTTTTAGTATTACCTCACGTATCATATCTAAGACACATTTCGTCTCATTTACATGTTACGCCGGATCACAAATCATTGAACAATGATGAACATTATTTAGCACACGTAGCAAGAACAATCTCACATAAAGAAAAATATGTTACCCTTTTGATAGATGAGATATATAAAGAAAGAAGCTTGCAATGTAAAAGCAATAAGATAGTCGGACAAGCTGTAAATGATCCTACTCAATGTTTAAGTTTTTGCTCATTTTTTTGGTAATAAAACAGCTTCATTAATAATGATAATTGTATAACAATTGTAACACCAAGCAACAATTTAATTCTTCATCGTTACGGATTGCTAATTGTAAATGACTTGGAAAAATTCTTGCCTTTTTATTATCGTTTCCTGTTAATTCTAATACCTAAATAATAAAACTCACAGCACTCAACACAAGTCACAATAAACAAACCTTAAACGAAGAGGGTGATAAACCAGAAACATCAAATCTTTATTTGTCATTCACAAGTTGTATACGTTCGGCACAGCTGGAAAGCAATGTTGTGGTTAATGGTTATGGGTATGGCAAGTATTTCAAGCAAGATAATTTTTTAGTATTTATTTTGTACTTACTGTGTAATAAGTAATAATCAACAAATTTTGTGTGGTCCATCATTCAAGCTGGACTATACATGAAATCAAAATGAACGTTTTTTATATTCTAAGACGAAATTACTCTTTATATATATATATATATATATATATATATATATATATATATATATATATATATATATATATATATATATATATATATATATATATATATATATATATATATATATATATATATATATATAAATATATATATATATATATATATATATATATATATATATATATACATATATATATATATATATATATATATATATATATATATATATATATATATATATATATATATATATATATATATATATATATATATATATATAAGTTAAGATTAATCGAACATTAATCTCGAAAAAAAATATAATTACTTTGGATTATGTCCGTTTTATTTTGAGTCTAACTTAAAACTAAACTCATTTTTTATTACAAAATATTATATATCTAACGAAAGTGCTTATTCTACAAATTACAATATATGAGAAAATGCTAATTATTGAAACTAAATGGAAAAGTACAAATGAGTCTAATGTGTATTATGATATGGTCACGTGGAAGGATGTTGAGTATCGTGTTATCCTTAACTCTTCCCCCTCTAAAAATCCGTGGATTAAAAATTCAGCTTGATTGGTTGCATCCCGAGTAGCTCAGCATGTTGATTGGTCACTTCGTTTTTCTTGAATACGACTATCCCTTTATGCTTCTTTGCTCTTATTACCAGAACTATAATTAGTATGACTATAGTGACTATGACGATAATATCCGTGATATTATTTATCTGGTGGTCTGTTGCTAACTTTCGGAGTTTCCCTATGTTGTTAACATGTAGGTCGTGCAGGTATTCCAGATTAAGCTTTATTTCCTGATCTGTAATATTTGTTTGCAATACTGGCGGCAGTATCTGAGATGTTCTCGTTTCTTTGTTAGTGAAAACCCATCCCTTTATCTCTATAGATTCATTTTGATATTGAACTAAATAATTGCCTTCCAGATGTTTCACTGAATTGTTATATGTTTTCTCACATATAAGGTCGGGTACTGGTTCTATTAATTCCTTTTCATTAAATGTGAATTCACATTCTGCATTTAATCCTTTCAGCAGCTGGTTGATACAGTGTTTGTCGTTCAATTCGTGTAGTTGGTTGAGGTCACATATAGTGGTTTCTCTCTTTACTTGGCAATTGTCGGTAATCCCGTATATGATGTGTTGGTTTATGAGGATTTCATTGTGTTCCAAATGAATTTGTTTGTTATTTTTTATCGTAGACCTTATTTTGATGTGGTGGAATTCTTCCTTGCTGGTTTTGGGGATCGCAATGACGTACAGGATGGTTGTGTTTTTGATGATCATATTAGGTTTGGCATGTTCGGTAGCTTCAATTTCGTTTGAGTAGGTTAAAGTTTCGATCTCTGTTATTAGGCGTGCAATTTCGTCTTTGTCCAATAAATTAGAGTTGATTATCCCGCCCTTAGCGAGCTGTGCAGCTCTTATGATTTCCTTTATTTCGTCCTTCACTATTTGTAGACGGTTGAACATCGATTGTTGAAGACTTTCATTTGTGATGCAACAAAATTTCATGGTTTTGACTCTGGATCTTATCCGTTATGATGGTATTTATTTTATACTGTTCATTGTTGTTTTCGATGATCCGATCTTGGCTTTTAAGGATCTCGTCCCAATCGCTTGCGTCTGGAGAACCAGCAACCCATTTCCAAGCAGATCCGATCCAATTGATTGATCGCTTTGCTCTCGATGGTTGGCCTCGAAGTTCCCATATTAATTTTTCTATTTCGTCGATTTGGTATGTTAATTGTGATTTCATGATGTTTGAATCGATTCCTTTTAGCCCCGATTTGATATTCGACAATATCTCGGTATAAGCGCGCATTTCGATCTGATGTATAATTTTGAGGTTTCCCCTCAGTATGTTTCCATTACCTTGTTTGATAGACACGATTGGAGTATCGTCCTCGTGTATGCTTAAAGGCGTTGTTATCTTCCAAAGGCATGAACTGGAAAGAAATACATGAGTGATTTAAGTTGGTATGTTTTTAGTGTGAGTCTTATGTATTCTTTTTCCCGAGGCCGTGGTCACGGTAACTTTATTATCCTTCGCGACGATCTCCTTTCGGTATTTAGGTTTAGTTTTTTCCTGTATCTGTTTTATAGCTGTGTATATTGGTTGCCCAATATCATATGTTTTTGGGATGTTCTTTTTTAAATTTTCCCTTTGTAATTTCAGTCGCTGGTTGTTCTTAATTCGTTGAATAATATCCTCATTCACTTTTTCCTTGAAGTCTAATAAATTTTGATAGTTTATACGTTGTTCTCTTCCAAAAAATATGTCGCTAGGTTTTTTTCTAGTGACTGAATGAATGGTGTTGTTGTATCGGTCAACTGCTATATTAACCAACTCCTTAACTATGAAATCTTTATATTCGTTTTGAAGGCATCGAACAATTTCAATTATAGTGGAGTGGACCCTCTCTACTGCCCGGTTCACTTCGCTTTTCTGGGAAGGTGTTAAGTATTTTTGAATACCCAAAGTCCTTAGGTAGTCCGCTACAATAGGACTGATGAAGCTGGATTCGTTATCCATTACCATTATTCTGGGTGTTGTAAAATAATTTAGAACCTTGATTATTTTGTCCCTCACTTGTACTGCTGTCCTATCTTTGACACGGAAAAGCTTCACGAATTTAGAGAACTTGTCTATACAAGCTATAAATTTCTTGCCTCTAATGTCGATCAGATCGATGTGTAAAATTTCAGCTGGGTAGGTTGGGATTGGAGTCTCCTGAAGTTGAGGTTTGCTAGGGTGTCGATCATATTTGTTTTGGTTACAAATATCACAATTCTGTGAGTATTTTTTTATTAGGCTGTTCATCCGCGGGAAATAATACCTATCAAGTATTTGTTCCTTGTTTTCGGTTGCATTGCGATGTGCTCTCCGATGTTCCTCTTGAATGATACGATATTTGTTATCATCATTCCGAATGTTTTCTACTAGTCGCTGTGTTATGCGTATTTTGTAGTTGCGTAGATGCATGTTGTTGAGTTCCTGAAGTAATTAAAGAAATTTTTCCGGAATTTTAACGCCATTCACGGATGTTGGATGTAGCCTTTCTTTGAGGTGTTTAGTGAGTTCCATTTTTGCATGGTTTTCCGTCAAGGATATGAAATGCCTATGATAGTTCTGGTGTAGTTCTTCATACGCGTAGATTCCATTTCCTTCCGTTATTATCAGTTGATTTTTAAAAGCATTTATAGGAGCTTCACAATGTGGAATAAGTTGAGTGCCATCTTCCTCAGCACTGTGTATGGTACCGTCACTCAATGATGAAAGAGTGTTAACTTCCAGTTGAAGTCTTGACAATACGTCAGCTACCTTATTCGTAACTCCCGGTTTGTAGATCGTCCTGATGTACCAGTATTTGATGAAATATCTGCTCAATATCCGCACATAAGCTAAATTTATGAACCTTAAGAGAACATAAATTAAGTTTTTCTGTATGGTAGGTAATAATTGATTGTTTAGAGAATTTCCCTTTGTTGGTTTAGACGATCCGTCAAAGACCACTCTCAGTTAGTAGTACTACTGGATTCCTTGGTAGCGGAGTGGTGTGGCAAATAGTAAGACACATTTAAAGTGGTTGGAGTAATTAATTTCATGGGTCCTGAGTTCGTGATATTGCTGCATAAAGTATACGTACCTCGATTTCAATATTGGTCCCAGTGTTTTATTAGACTTAAATGGAAATTTTACGATATATCTGCCTTCGGTATTTCGTGAAACGGTGGTACTATAATGCTGTTCACATGCTTGTTCATCAGGAAAGAATGATTTTGTTTGTGGAACTTCTTCCAATTCCCAGAAGTTTCTTCGCATACCGTCTAAGATCTCGGTGTGACGACAGGTAAAGCAATCAGATGGTAGGAGATTCATGGAACCAGCAACTATTCATCCAAAAATGGAGTTTTGCGCTACAGGACTGTTTCCTTTATTTCTATAAAATTTTATTTATAATAATTTCGATGATTTTGTGTCGAGTAAAAAGAACTAAGAATGCTGAAGACACAATAAAAGATGAATTCTATGAGTAAATGTAAGCGACAAAATCTGGTGCACACTGGGATAACATCAAAATTGTCCAGAGAGATTTCAACGCCAAAAATTGGAACCGAAAATACAGCCGTTGACGTCAATCATAGAAATAGAAGAGTTAGTGTCAACAAACAACCATAACGGAGATAGACTCTTCGATTACTGTGTCACAAATCAACACACTTAAAAATACACAAGTACACTTGGATGTCACCAGATGGCAGAACAACAATCACGTGTTGGTAAAAAAGAAATTTCCATCATCCTTGCAAGATGTCAGAGCAATGAGAGGAGCAGACATGCACAACGATCACAATCTATAATTCTGATAGTAACATCCAAAGTAAAACCACTTAAAACCACCCTTAAAAATATGAGAGAAACGTTAAGAAAAACTTAAACATAGAAAGGTTGATAAATACCGACAACAAATTGCCTTTAGTGAAGCCCTACCACTTAACATTACTAACAGCTACTAGTGTATTTGGATGTCAAGACAATAAGAGATGATACATGGAAGAAAATTGACCTGCAACGTAAGCAATAATTGTTTCCTCAAAACTTGGCAGAAATTATAGAAAATGAAGATAGAGCTCGACAAGTAAAAAAAATAGCAGGGAGTGATCGTAGGAAATATACTGATAATATTTTCGAAACAGACCACTATTACAGATTTTGATTTTTTTGATTTTCAAAAAACTCGAATTTAAGTAAAAAACGGATAAAATTTGGCAGCAACAAACAGAAACATGCGCAGGTTATATCAATTTGTCAGAAGAGTCAGCGGAAAGTTTACCATCATACCACAAATTAGTGATGTAGCAGGTCAAACTCTAACCTCAGAAAATCAACAGCTAAGCAGGTGCAGAGAATTCTTCGAAGATAACCGGATAGACCCTGAATAAAATGACGCAAAATGGCCTTATAACTGGAAGGAGCTGCACGAATCACATATCAATACAATTCGGATCATAATTGAACAATCTAACGAATCACCGCTACACTTACTCTTCGTGTAGACTTTGAACGAGAGTTCGATTCGATTAATATAGGTTCGCAATTTGATACGCACTTAGAAATCGGCATTCAGAAAAAAATAGAAATATGGTTCGGAGTGCCGGAAATAGAATTCAACATAAAAAAAAACAGAGTAAAAAATACGACAAAACAGAGTTAGGCAGGAATGTGTACTTCCACCACCGTTGTTCTCAATAGTGTTAAATAATGTAATGCGCAGATTAGACGTAGCAAGTCCAAATGGAATACAATAGGGTCTCATTAGTCAGCAAAATGATCTTGATTACGCAGATGATATATGCCTGCTAACACACAAATACACCGATAAGCCAGAAAAACCTGAGATGTTAACATAATTGGCACAAGAAGGTCTCATATAAAAGCACATGAGTCTTCTCTCGAATTTTGTTTACCATCACTCATACTTATTTGTCAGGTTCCAACTCCATACATGACAATGAGTCTGATCAACACCTTGTACATTTGCAAGATATTTTGACTTTATCAGTGGACGTAAGGCAAACAAAGCACAGTTACCAGCCGGTAAAGTTTAAATACATGAGTTATAAAAAAGCACTTAACTCATTTTATATTTTGTATTTGTACTCCAAAGAACCACTTATCTAAGATAAGTTTTCTAAATAACGAAAAATCAATTTTTAAAACCACTTATCTCACATAGGATAAAGTGGGATGTTAAATAAACCGCAAAAAAGATGGGAGAGTTTCGGCACAGAAAAGACTGCACAGTTGGAAAATCGTGGTTTCATCAGGAAGCAATGTATCAAACCAATAGTTATCAGGGCAACTATATTTGTTAAAGTAAACTACACTAGTTTTAAACCGTCTCGTACTATAAATATCTACGCAATGCACATGGTTGTACATTGTGATGCTCTGTAATGTACCTCTCAAAACTAAACTGGATTGTTTTATTCAAATCACATTTTTTGCTGTAAGATCCTTCCCTTTTTTAATAAACTTTGCGCATCCTAGTATCTGTTGGTCTTTTGGTGGTTAACTCATTTGCCTATCTTGGCTATTTCCTCTTGTGAGCTCGTTTACGTGGTATGCTTTTGTCACAAATTTCTATAAAATTTTATTTATAATTTCGGTGATTTTGTGTCGAGTAAAATGAATATAAATACGATTTTAAGGCAAATACTTGATTTATTTGGCATAAAACGGTAAATACGATCGAATTTAAACATTTAAATATTTCAATAAAATTATATTTACAATTATTACGGTGATTTGTGTCGAGTAAAGTGAATATAGATACAAATACTTGAGGTATTTGGTACACAACAGTGAATTCGATCAAATTTGGTTGTTTAATTATTTTAATAAAATTTTATTTATAACAATTTCGGTGTTTTTGTGTTAAGTTAAAAAAAATATTATTACGATTTTAATGCAATTACTTGATGCATTTGGCATAAAACGGTGAATTCGATCGAATTTGAACATTTAAATATTTCAATAAAATTTTATTGATAATAATTTCGGTGATTTGTGTCGAGTAAAGTGAATTTGGATATGATTTTCAGGCAAATACTTGATGTATTTGGTATAAAACGGTAAATTTGGTCGAATTTGATTGTTTAATTATTTTAATAAAATTTTATTTACAAAAATTTCGGTGATTTGTGTTGAGTAAAGTGAATATAGATATGATTTTCATGCAAATACTTGATGTATTTGTATAAAACGGTAAATTCGATCGGATTTGATTGTTTAATTATTTAAAAAAATTTATTCATAATAATTTCGGTGATTTTGTGTCGAGTAAAAAAAATGTGAATACGATTTTAAAGCAAGTACTTGATGTATTTGGTATAAAACGGTAAATTTGGTCGAATTTGAACGGTTAACTATTTTAATAAAATTTTATTCATAATAATTTCGGTGATTTCTGTTGAGTGTAAACTGAATATAGGTATGATTTTCATGCAAATACTTGATGTGTTTAGTATAAAACGGTGAATTCGATCGAACCTGATTGTTTAATTACTTCTATAAAATTTTATTTATAATAATTTCATAGATTTTGTGAATTTGTGGATTTATGTTGAATTGTCGTTGTTCATAGTATTCATGATACTATTATTATAAAATATTATTTATAAATTAATTTTTTATTTTATTATTATGTTTTATATTTTATATCTTAATTCCTCTATATTACAGTTTTATTGTACTCGTAAAATTATATTACTGTACTAAAATTAAAACTTAAAGTTTTAGCAACAACGGGATGGATTTATTAATACATTTGTAAATTTCAGGGGAAAACTAATGCTATTTATTACAGACTTCGGCTAAGTCAAGGCATCTTTGCAGATGACACTTGAATAGTGGCCCACTCGCAGTTTTATTGGCTACCGAGAAACCGGACAAATTTTGTCATTACAAAATGAACCTTGCCTTTCCGTACCCCATACAAAAAATTCTATCCATTGCTTAGATGTCTGTAACCGAGTCGAGTCTGTCTTAATTAACATTCCATCCACTCCTTCCGTTTTGTTATATGCAACACGGTTGTACGGTGGTGCCTAGCATTTTCGGAGTTCCTGGTTTGTCTTTGGCCATATATTCTAGTCAATTATTCAATTATAGTAAGAAATTTCGACGATGATTTTTTTTTTTTTTTTTTTTTTTTTAATTAAAAGTTTTAT
Source organism: Tipula confusa (assembly GCA_963556175.1). Classification (NCBI taxonomy): domain Eukaryota; kingdom Metazoa; phylum Arthropoda; class Insecta; order Diptera; family Tipulidae; genus Tipula; species Tipula confusa. The sequence goes on from OY744478.1 coordinate 4,970,246, forward strand.
TTGGCAAATAAAATATTAAATTCTTTTATGTTATCCGCACAAGATATAATGTGTGTTCCAAACTTGTTTTACTAAAAACAAAAAAATAAAAAAGAACAACTTTACAAAATAGTTAAAAGTTTTTAATAAACTTACTAATAAATATTGAATAGTAGTTAATGGATATATGAAAATAAATTAGATCAAAATACTTATTTAACAATTTTATTTGTCCATAACGGTATACAAATTGTATTGAAATCCGCTAGATTAGAAAATTCAATATTATTATAATATTATGCGTATTGAAATAATTCATATGATGAAAAATTGATATACATAGGTACATGCAAGTTCTGTCATATCAGTTGATATTTGTCATTCAAACAGACAAGAACGTGACATGTTCATATAGTGTTTCAATTGTTATAAATATTTAAACAATTTATTGTCATACAAAAAAATGATTTGTAACGGTGTATTTTTGAAAAGTGAATTAAAATTAAACGGTAACTTTTCAGTGCTAGTTTTGTATTTATAATACAGTTTATTTAACTAAATATAAATTAGGTGTAATAACCCATATTCCTCCATAATAAATATAAACGTGTAACATGGTAAGTACCACTGTATTCCATTATGTGATGTTCTCCCTCGTTTTACATTTTTACAAAATAAAAATATTTTCAAAATTTCTTAATTAGTTCACTTATTTAAATTTAATATATTGATTTTAAATGCATTTTTCCCACACTTTGTTTTTCTCTTAAAAAACCTTTGATGGTAGGTTCTTCATCAAAATTCATTAACTTTAAATAACACTATATAGATTAAAACTGTTACATTTAGAAATTTTTTTGTTTATAAAGGAACAAAATATTTCGTATGTTTTCATTAATTTATTAATTGTGTAATTATTTTTAGTTGCACTTTTGAAATAACTTTTTAAATAATATTTTAATTAAAATTATATTATAAGTTATATTTATTTTAATTTGTATTTTTTTAAATAAATAAGTGAAATTTATAAAAAATTATAAGGGCTGAATCAACCAATGCTGCCCATATTTCGATTAAGAAAAAACTTCATTAAATTGTCGTATACTAATATATTATCAAGTATGTGAAAATGAAAAAATAGTAAATAAATAATGTATAGTATTGTGTTTGTATATAAAAGGAAAATTAAAATTATAAAAAAAAAAATTTTTCAAAATCCTATTCAACTTTCTGCTGCAGTTAGTTTTGACAATCAACAAGTTCGGTTATATCCTTAATTTCGACAAAGGAATTATTGTAGTAGGCGACTTCAATTCACACCACTATACATGAAATTATCCAAGCAATAACCAGAATGGTCAAGCACTTTTCAGTTTATGGGATAATTCTAATATTCAGTTAAATGCTCCTAACGAGCTTGTATTTGTTAGATGAAACTCCATTTAGTACTATCAAAAAATATTTCGTTGATCAATACTCCGCGAGTCTTACACGAAGTTTGTTATCTGAACTTTTACCAGTGATATGGCTGTACTGCAAATATTTCGGTTCTTTCTCAAAAGCGGATATTAATTCCAATTCCAAACTAATTTTCTCTTGGTTCAGTGAACTAATAAATTCCGAATTCACAAATAGAATACAAAAGATGCCCGATAACACTCCCGAAATTTTAAAAAAAATTTGGAAGCTTAGCGGTAAAATACAAAATGTCATAACCTCAATAATCAAAGGCCCTAACTCTATCATAAATCTTAACCAAATAGTTAATAACTGTTAGTTAATAACTGTCAATAATGTTCTTACCTCTCCTTCCCATAATCCAACCATTGAGAAGGACGAAAAAGTAGAAGTTGCCAACATTCTTCGGCATCTAAACAATAGAGGGTAACGAAAGCATACCCAACTCAGTACTGAGAAATTTAGCAGAAAAGGCTTTACATAGTTTACCGATATCCTTAACGGGATCCTAAAAATAGTATATTTTCAAGACTATTGGAAAATTGGTAACGTCATTCCTGTCAATAAAATAGGAAAGCCCTCCAATAGTTTAGAGTATACTCGCCCAATTTCACTTCTAAATGGAGTATAAGTAAGATCATGTAAATAGTCATTCTCAACAGGCTCCAGCCACTGATAAAACCATACATTCCAGAGGAACGTAGTGTTTCTGGATATAGAAAAAGCTTTTAATCAAGTCATACCATACAAAAAGGAGTTTTTACATTTTCTGAATCAACACAGTGCTCAATCCTAGAAAAAAAAGTGATGATGCTATTATTGTGATTAAGCAAGCCTATTCCCTAGCTCTTAAAGCACCTCGACGAGAAGTAGAGATTTGTTCTCTTAAACTTAAAGTAGTTCATCGAGTTCTGCAAAATCAAATTAGAAACACTCTTGATCCTGGTCTATCTCTTATGGAAACTTTTCCTACAGAAAATTAAATTCTCACTGAAAGAAATCAATTACTTGGGTTATGTGATTGGTGACAGAGGTTCGAGGCCTAATTCGGATAAGGTTAAAGACATTAACAAATTCCCTACGCCAAAAAACTTACCGCAAATAAGAAGGTTTCTTATGGTGTCTCGGGACGGTATCGTCGTTTAATAATTGGTTATTCCACGTTATCGGCTCCTCTTTTAAAAAAGAACCAAAAGTTTGTAAGGTCTGAGGAAGCAGAAAAAGCCTTCTTTAAATTACAGAAAGCTCTTGTTTCAGTTCCCGTATTGGTTTCTCTTAACTTTAAAGCTCGGTTCTACTATTCTAAAAGGACGATGAAGGAAACGAGAGACCTTTCGTTTACATGTAAAAATTCAGGTTATATGTAAATGGCCTGCCGTTTACTGTTATAACCAAATATTGCTACTTTTAGCTCATTTACAAAACTTGGATCCTGGAATTTTATAAATCCAAAACTTGGAAGCCTCGTTGAAAATTTTATAGTTTGCACAGATTTTAAAATTTTAGACACCACACCTCTAATAGCTATTTTGCCAGACTCTAAACCTGTAATCCATATATTTGCCTTTGATCAGGATAAATTTAGTCGCTGCATGCATGCTTCCGTTATGAAGGAAGTCTGCGATCTAGAATCAAGAAGCACTCTGTATATTTGCAGGTTTCCAGATTTATCCGCTACTTCAACGATGGCCGGTTTGACTTAAAGCTCTGTATAGCTACAGCAATAGTCTATGAACATCATTTAGTTGATCATAATTGGTAAGGTTTGTGCTGTTCATTACAACATTTTCATCTTTAGAGCTTGTTTCTGCCTCAGGGTGTAAAGCTACATGGTGCTTCTGGATTTGCATACCACAGGCTGAAGCGTTGGCGACAAAAATTAAAACATTACTTCTTTTCCACTGCGAGTTATTTACGTTCCGGAACTAATCGCTCCTAAAAAGTGCTCCTCTGAACATGACAGACACATGCGTTTATTTAACTGAGATACTAAACCATTTCCTCTCTTCGATGGTTGTGTCTAGGATTTTCGCATTATTCCTAGATTTAACGAAGGGAAATCAACCTCAGCTGTTTCATGAGACCAAGCTTCTTTTGACTCGTTGTCCTATTTATTTACTAGAATATGAATTAAGCATAGATCTCGACCTTCAGCATCCTCATCAAGCACCTTCAATCGTCTTATTACCTCATCAGAACTTTTAGCTAACTGACGAATTAACTAGGCCCAACTTTGATGTAGGCTTGTTGATCCAAAAACTATCTCAATGTATCAACATTGAGATAGTTTTTGGATCAACAAGCCCTCATTATTTGCAGCATTCTGTTTATTTTTAATAAGTTCATAATAAATGAAAATAAATAATAAATTAAAACTCTACATAATAACACGATTAAAACTTGAAAGCTAATAAATAGTTCACTTCCTTGGATGTTTAATGATTAATTAGGGCATATGCTCCCCTTTAAGCAGACCTTTTAAATATTGAAGCTTAATCCACTCTCTATATATGACTATTTGAACCGGGACTTCAAATAGGGAACTTTGAATATTTTGCACTGAAATCAGGAATGCTAACCCAAATTAAGCGGATCTCACTTTCTCGTTTGCTTATCGTAGACATTTTTTTGCCGTGATGACCGTTATCTTCATAATTCAATTTATATAATTTCATTAAATTTCTGTTTTAGATCGAAATAAATATCTTCAATTTTTTCTACCGACTTCGAATTTGCTTCATCAAATTTACCGTTTAACAGTTCGGAATTCCTTCTTTTTCTCAGTAACCAAATTTAGGAAAGCTTTAACCTCATAAATCCATGTTTCTCGATTAAATGCTTTTACTTGAGCTTTAAGACTTTCGAAAGCCTTCAATATGCGTTTGATCGCCCTACCGAGAACCCCTACCAAACACATCATCAATCGTTCTCCATATTAACTTAGAGTTTTTACCAACTAATTTGAATTTATTTCTGTAAAACGGGTTTTTTACTGTTATGATATTCATGTTATGATCATGATGAGAATGAGACTGACAAAGACAAATAATTTTTTTATTTTTTTTATTGTCGACGAATTGTGTAAATATTTTCGGCGAGTTGTAGACATTTTCGACGAATTGATGACTTTGTCAACATGTCAACATAGATACACTGAAATCTTATTGTCGTTTAGTTTGCGTCAAATCGATTGAAGATGTTGTAATCAGGAGTTTAGGATTCCTTCTATTTCGGCTGGCAGGATGTCCATCTCTTCTAGCGTTAAAATAGTTTTTTCAGCTACTCTCTTGATATGAAATTTGGCGAATTAGGTGGGATGAAATTCTATGAAATACGATATCTGAACACATAATCGGAGACATCATTTGAACCCTGGATGATTTTTATAAACCCTTTACTTAGTTTTCTATCCGCACTGATGAAGTTGCTATTATCGCATTGAAGCTCGAAATAAATGCCACGACGGGCAATGAACCTTTTGAGGACGTCTAAAAACGCGTCGCTGAAAAGATCACTCAGTAATTCCATAAATGCACTGCTTTTGTGTTTAAACATATAAAGAAGCAAATGTTTGATTTATAAGTTTTTTGCCCACGTATTTTAGTTAAATGGATTAGCCCGGCATAGTCTACTCCAGTTTGGAGAAACGGTCGTACAAACTCGACTCGGGAGCTAGGTAGATTACCCATTAATTGTTGCTGATGCTCGGCCTTAAACCCTGTGCATATGTCGCATTTGTGTACGCTTTGTGACGTTGGTGGTGTCTGACAGCTGGGATGTAAACATAAAACGATCGGAATCTGGATTCCATTGGATGCCCAACATTTTCACAGACTCGTCGTGCGGTTGGGTATGGTTCTCCAATTTTGCGTTCACTTCTCGATGCTCGCGCGGAATACTGGATAGAATCTGCTTACTGTTGGATTCTCATTTGTTTAGACAGAAGCCATAGCCAGAGAATCGCCATTACCTGATCTTTAAATTTCATCACTGAAATTTCATTATCAGCACCAGCTATAATATCATCTACATATATGTCTTTGGCCAGGAGAAGATTTCATTTTCATTTGCTTCTTGCTGAATTACGGTTGTCAAAAGGAAATGACGAATGGGTTCTGATGGATTGGATCGCCAAATAATTTGTTGAAAGTTTGTTTCCTCTGGTGAAACGTTGACCTAGCGATATATCTTTTCAACATCGGCGGAAAGGCGATCTTGTTTTCTCGGAAACGTAAAATGACGGCTACAACCTTGATTGTACCGTGGGCCCTATTGCTAAACACTCATTCAGTGATGGGCCAGTACTAAATTTGGCTAATCTATCCAAGACTACCATTATCTTGTTGGTGACACCCGAGGCTTTGAATACACCATGATGCGACAAATAAAATTCATGTCTTGGTTTACTATGCGCAGGGACTTCCACCATATGATTTAGTCTTTCATACTCAACCATAAACTCGTGATATTGCTTGATGAAATTTGGATTATGAATGAAACGGCGCACCATAGTCTCAGTCTTTGAATTGCTGGTGTCAGCGATTCGTCAAATTTTTTCGTGATTCCAAAACCTTGAGGTGAACATCGACCTTGAGGGTTTCGTTTGGTATTTTTGACAAAATAAGCTTCACAGAGAGCCTCTTCATAAAGAAGAAACATGTATTTTAATTTATGGTGACATGGAGATAAATAGATAAATGTTCATAATTTATCCCTAAATTATGTAGGCGTAAGGAAATTACTATCAAAACACCGTACAATGTTTCGTAGATTTATGAAATTTAGGTTAAGATTTCTATTTAGATTAAGTCTGGTTCAACAAATGACATCATATTTACATAGCAGTATTTTTTTTATTGGTTATTTTATTGTTAGTTCATTTACAGTTTGGTAATAAAATGTAATATGCATCATAAAAAATAAAAAAATAAAATTTTTAATTAATTGATTTTAATTACAACCCGATAATGCTATAGTGATAAAATTCCAATTATTATTATTTGGGATGTAGACGTTTTTTTTTTATCAGAGCATTGTTGGTATTGGACCCTCAAAAATTGAATCAGTTTATATGTTTTAAGTTGTCTAGCTTCAAGAAGTGAATTTTGCTTAGACTTGGTTCGAATCTATCAGTAAAAGACAAATATCGATCCAGTTGTATTTTTTAAGCGTTAACATCATCCAATATTTTCTGTTCGATTAAACAATTATCACACCCAATTAGTTTTGATTTAATTACTTCATGGTTCGATGATTTTTTGTGATGACCGCGATTAATATTTTAATGAAATATAAAAAACATTTCCACCGTTGTCCTCTCGTATCCCATATATTATTTAATTAGCTTTGCGTGCGTTATCTGTAAACATTTCCGATTTATTAATGATTTTGTTGAATTGGTTATTAATGATTTTGGTCTGCAGTAGGTTGGAAAACTGGAATAGGCAACAATGACCATCATGGTAAAAATAACCACGTTATTTGCACGTCCCTAACGCATATTTTTGGCATTTTTTGTAATAGTTTAGCAATGTAAGAATTTAGACGCCACTTACGAAAACATAAAATACGTCCGCTGATCTAATCTAATAATTAAAAATATTCTAAACCCACATTATAATTCAAAAATTATTAAAAAATGCATTATACAGTAAGTCACGAAAATATAGTTTATATAAATACGGTAATGTTTCAAAATTACCGTTATGTAATTTAGTTTTGATATTTGGTGGATTAAGGTTGACTCTAATTTAAAAGATGTCGCATTTAATATTGAAATAAATTCAGAAAAAATTTGTCACAATTTCACACCATTACATTTTCATTCGATGAAATAATTATTGAAAATGGAAAACTCTTTGGAAATAATTTGATTAATAATTTTTTTTTGTTTCGGTGCGAAAACCAATTTTTAAACCATACTCCTACATTTTTATATTTTAATGCGTAATTAACTGTTAATTTAACATTAAATTTTACTGTTTTTTTTTTTATAAATTTGTATACAGTTAATCGCATTTGTATTCGTAATCAAAGCATTTACCAAAAACGGTCGACTGGTAAATAGGTTAACTTTTAATTGTGTTGCATCGTGATGTGCGGTTTCAAATACATCCCCACTATTTGGTTTGCAATATGAAGGTTAAAAGAGAGATTATGTTGGTTATATCCGTAGTTCAATTTTTGTTGTCATACCGGAATATTGGTGCTTTCTGGGGTGTATTGTACGGGCCATAATTCTGGTGATATTTCCTTTGTAGTTTGTACAGTTTTTCGATCACAGCTATGTCGGGAAGCCCAATAAACTTCAGTCATTTATGCCTATTTTTTCAGCTACATGGATATTATCTTCAATAACTCATGGATGCTTATTCATATTATAAGTGGTAGTATCAGGACCAAACAGCGGTGATTGAAGATCTCTAGATTTTATATTTTACAGTTAATTGTTTATGGTTCTATTTTGTTTTGTGTACATAACACAATCTAGTTTAATGTCGAACGGAAATTTTAAATTGTAAAATAAAATAAAATAAAATGCATTAGGGCATGGTTCTGGTGTTGACATTTTTTTTACTTATATATACGATACTTCTGTATATGTACATACATATGTAGATTATATTTTTGATGAATTTGGTGAAAATACAGCAAAACATAAATGCTAAACATAAATTGATCTTTCGAAATATTTGATTATAAAAACATGCATATATGTCCAGAATCAATACTAATATAGTGTGTGAAACCGAAAACCCCACTTTGGTTGATCATTCCACAAAATTTGATTCATAATTTTAAAACCAACATAAATATAAACAATATTGAAAAATGCAATTTAGAGTCTATTTATGTTAATTATGTTTTGAAAATATGGTTTGATTTTGAATTAATTATTTATAGGAAAATTAATTACATAGATCAATTAAATAATGGGAAAATTATTTTTTTATGGTTAGAGTTTATTTTTAAAGTGATGTCACTAGGAGTGTTCAAGGTGCGAAACACCTAGGTGCGAGTTCACCGTTTTATACCAAATACATCAAGTATTTGCATGGAAATCTTATTTATATTCACTTTACTTAGAACGCAAATCGCCGACATTATTATAAACAAGATTTTGCATAAAACGGTAAATTCGATCAAATTAATTAATTTAATAAAATCTTGTTTATAAAAGTGTCGGATGGCGTTTCGAGCTTTTCTAGAAAGATTTACATATGGCGACCGCTTATAACTTTGCTTCGCCATACTAATCGAATTGAGTTGGGTTTTTTTACCAAAATTGAACATTAAAAATGGAAAACTCTTTATTTCCAATGTATATATAAACAGATTAATAATTCGGAAATAATTAATAAAAGTATAACACTCAGATTGAAAACATAAATTGTTTTCATAATTCAGTAAACTTTAAAAATTTTAAATAGTTTCGATTTTTCATTAAAAAAGTTTTATCTTAAATTTTGGTAAGTTTTATTTAATTTGGAAATAATTTTTATCTTAATTTTATTTTATTTTGTCACTAAATTCATATTTTACTCGTTTATGCAGATAAACTGGACAATATGTGGCGTTGGCTTGAAATTTTATTGTTTTGTGGTCAGAAAAATCGAAAAACTATTTTGGTTACCAAAATGGATTTAACCAGCGGACGTTATACTCGTAAATCATTTACTACATTGGAATGGAACGAGTTGCCGTTCGCACCAAAATATCCATTTGAGGAAGACTACAATCAAACACCAAATAGTTTGTTTGTTAATTTTCCATCGAAATCGAATTCGATTCGAACTGAAATATAAATTGTTTAGTTCAACATGATAATTTTTTTATAATATATGTTTTAGATAAATTATTTGTGAAATTATTAACGAAAACTAATAAAATGTTTTTATTGTGTGACAGTGACAGTGTCTAAACTCGAACTTGATTTTGTTTAATTTTTCACCTAATTTCTCTACCAAATTGCGGCGTGAAATTCGAAAAAAATATTTGTGCCTTTAATACAGTGTTTATATATATATATATATATATATATATATATATATATATATATATATATATATATATATATATATATATATATATATATATATATATATATATATATATATATATATATATATATATATATATATATATATATATATATATATATATATATATAAATTTATAATCAGATGAAATTCTCATAAAATTGCATTTTTCTGTTACAGAATCTGCCAGATAAGTAATAAATTATACAGTTAAAAGAATCATTCAAGTGACATTATTTGTGAATCAAAAGCTTTAAAATTATGTTGATTGTGAAATATTAAATGTATCAAACGAAAATATTGTCGTTAAAAAATGTATTGGCTTTACATTGACAATATCCATATACAACATGCCTTCCGACGGCATTCAATTTAAACTAGCTTATAAACTGATTGGTATATAGAATAAACACATGACATATACGGGATACCATCATATGCCCAGAAAAAATATTATCAAAACTATGTTTTTGACCACAAATCTAGGGTAAGATTAAATCTCGAATATCAAAACGTTAAAAAAAATATCCCAAAAAAATCTCGAAATTATTATTTTCTTGTGGCAAAGTTGACCAAAAAAAATTTAGGCGAAAATAAAAATGCCAAATAAATTCAAAATGTTAATGTTAAATGTTTTTATTTAATTTTAAATATAAACCTTATACATATATTTTGACAAATTACATTAAATTTTAACAATTTGTTGTGATAACAGTTACACTCGCATTTACAATGTTTATAACGCAATGCAAAGAACTGTACGTTTTAATCAGGGCTGCATGGGAAAACTTAATTGTTTTATGTCTATCATCCTATAGAATTTTTATTGAACTATAGAAAAATGTTAAATCCCGTATCATTCTACAAAGTATTGAAAATTTAAACTTCCTAAAAATGTCGCAAATAAAACCAAAATAGTCGAAATCAACGCGCGCTGATTTTGATTATTTCGGTTTTATTTGCGGCAGTTTTGGAATTTTTATGTTTGGTTTTATGATTTTTTGGGATTTTGTTTTTGGTTACTTTTTTTAGGTAATAATTTTTTTGACTATTTTTATTTTCTAGATTTTTGTCATTTGGTATTTTTGGGGTTCTCTTTCGAGATTTTTGTTTCGCCCATACAATTTTTTGGTTTTTCAATACCAACCCGACCTATACATATCTCATTTAGTGTGAAAAACTTGGTTCATAGACATTAGTTTTTCAGTTGCATGACATGGACGGGTTAAATAGGCACTAAATATGGAATTCCGGACACGCAAACATATTAATGGCCAATATCTTGGTAAATCAGTAGTAGGTTTGAACTCCAATGAGGAAAGGTTGTAAAACGGATTTCCGTTAAAATAATTTCATCAATGATAAAAATCCACAAAATTTTGGGAAGAAAATGACGTACGCGATACATCGAGATTTCTGTCGAACGTTAGAAGAAAGATTAAACTCATTTAGCATGAAGTGTATTACCGTTCTTCGGGTTCAGTAAAAAAATCTAGTAAAAACAATTATTTACTGTATTATAACTTTATAAATGATAGATCTGCGGTACGAAAAGTACGAAAAACATGGCATACAGGATAATAGTTATACCGTCTACCATCAAACATCTACCATCTACCATCTACCATCTACCATCTACCATCTACTATCTACCATCTACCATCTATCATCCACCATCTGCCCTCTACCATCAACCATCTACCATCTACCATCTACTATCAACCATCTACCATCAATCATCTACCATCTACCATCTATCAACTACCATCTACCATCTGCCATCAACCAACTACCATCTATCATCTACCATCTACCATCTACCATCTACCATCTACCATCTACCATCTACCATCTACCATCTACCATCTACCATCTACCATCTACCATCTACCATCAACCATCTACCATCTATCATCTACAATCAATCATCTACCATTTACCATCTACCATCTACCTTCTACCATCTACCATCTACCATCTACCATCTACCATCTACCATCTACCATCTACCATCTACCATCTACCATCTACCATCTACCATCTTCCATCTATTATCTACCATCTACCATCTACCATCTACCATCTACCATCTACCATCTACCTTCTAACATATACCATCTACCATCTACCACCTACCATCTACCATCTACAATCTGCCATCTACCATCTAACATCTACCATCTACCATCTACCATCTACCATCTACCATCTACCATTTACCAGCCATCTACCATCAACCATTTACCATCTATCATCTACCATCTACCATCTACCATCTACCATCTACTATCTACCATCTACCATCTACCATCTACCATCTACCATCTACCATCTAGCATCTACCATCTACCATCTTCCATCTACCATCTTATCATCTACCATCTGCCATCTACCATCTAACATCTACCATCTACCATTTACCATCTACCATCTACCATCTACCATCTACCATCTACCATTTACCATCTACCATCTACCATCTACCATCTACCATCTACCATCTACCATCTACCATCTACCTTCTAACAACTACCATCTACCACTTACCATCTACCATCTATAATCTGCCATCTACCATCTAACATCTACCATCTACCATCTACCATCTACCATTTACCAGCCATCTACCATCAACCATTTACCATCTATCATCTACCATCTACCATCTACCATCTACCATCTACCATCTACTATCTACCATCTACCATCTACCATCTACCATCTACCATCTACCATCTACCATCTACCATCTACCATCTACCATCTACCATTTACCATCTACCGTCTACCATCTACCATCTACCATCTACCATCTACCATCTACCATCTAACATCTACCATTTACCATCTACCATCTACCATCTACCATTTACCAGCCATCTACCATCAACCATTTACCATCTATCATCTACCATCTACCATCTACCATCTAGCATCTACCATCTACCATCTACCATCTACCATTTACCATTTACCATCTACCATCTACCATCTACCATCTACCATCTACCATCTACCATCTACCATCTACCATCTACCATCTACCATCTACTATCTACCATATAGATATGGGAGATGGTTGATGGCTGATCGTTGATCGTTGATGGTTGATCGTTTATCGTTGATCGTTGATCGTTGATCTTTGATCGTTGATCGTTGATGGTTGATGGTTGGTGGTTAATGGTACATGTTAGATGGTAGATGATGATAGATGATAGTGGATGTTCGTAGATAATGGTAGATGAAGGTAAATGATGGTAGATAATGGTACATGATGAAACATGCTGGTAGACGATGAAAGTAGGTAGATGAAAGATGGTGGTAAATAATGGTAGATGATAATTTCAGTAATTAACTGTCAAATTAAGTGAATATAAATATGATTTTTATACTCGTTAAAGTATAAAGTACTTTGAAGAAGCTACTCACTATGGGCAAGTCCCGTAGAAATAGTTCCGAAGTAACCTCAGAAATAAAATAAAAATATCGAATATATATCGATTACCGTCAGATTATTAAGCAGAGTATATGATCTGACATCCGGGTATCACCAAATACAGGTTAACACGAAGGATAACAGTAAAACAGTTTTGTAGTAGATAGTGGATATTTTGAGTTTATGCACATGCTATTTGGGCTTAACAATGCGCCCGCAAACTTTCAGAGGGTCTATTATGTTATTTAGACATAAAAGTAGATAGTACAAGCTTACAGGAACACATTACAGACTTACCGGAAGTATTCCAGAAATAACGAGAAGCGGATCTCAAAATTAAACTACAGAAAACAAATTTTTGTAGACGACAAGTGGAATTCTTAGGTCACGTGATAACAAGGGAGGGACTAAAACCTAACCCGGCAAAAACTGAAACTATAATGCAAATACCAATTTCAAATGCCCAAAGGCAAATAAAATCATTTCTTGAAATGGTGGGGTATTACCTTAAATTCTAACTAAACCACTAACAACATGCCTGCAGAAAAAAGCAAAAGTCATAATTGATGAGGAATTCATTGGGTGTAAAGAAAATGTAAACAAATTCTGATAAAAGAACCAATACTGCAATTCCCAGACTTTGAAAGCAAAGGTCTACCAATATCTTATGCGGATGCCGCTATAGGACATTATCAAAAACAGAAAGCAATTACTCGATCATTGAGAAGGAATTGCTTGCGATAGTTTGGGCGGTGAAATATTTTATCGCGCATTAAACTTTATAAAACGTTAAAAATAAGCTACTTTCATATCTAAAAACGATAGACTCTATCACAAACAAGGACCCAAAATGGGAAGGTACCCAATATGCCCTTCTGAATAACCCTTTAGACAACGATGTCTTAAAAATAGAAAATAAACAAATTGGAAGTGAATAGTGATGATACGTATGCACAAATACAAAGAACTAAAATTTAAGAAAATCAGGCGTTAAATGAAAAATTGTGTAGTAACGTGGCCTAACACATTTTACGCAACGGTAAAATCTATTATAACAAGTGTGCTCGAACTGTTTACTGTTTGAATTATACTGAAAAAAGAACGCCCAACAATCGCGAAGACAAAATTTGGCGTAGTACGACGTATAAAGTTTAAGATCGAACATTTAGTTAAAATTAAGAAGGAAGAAATCGAAAGGGGCAGATACTACTAGAGATTCAGTTGTTAAAAAAAAGGTCTACCAAAAGATGATAGAGAAATTTCAACAAAGCATTGATGAAATTACCTTTTGAGATTGGAATTCATCAGCACAACAACCAGAACACATTACAATGATAGATGGACGCAAAGAAGATGCGCGGCATAAACCGAGTTGTTGCGATCGTCTAATCTGGGTTCCGTTGCAAACATTCCAAATGAATCAGACACACGTTCATCGTCACCACGATATAGATTCGATAATGTAAAGGAATCGATCAATATTTTTAATGGAGTTGATAACTATTTGATCGAAAAATGGATTGAAGATTTTGAAGAGACGTCGAATGCTTCCTTGTGATTAATGATGGCGGGAACCGCTAAACTCGCATTAAGGAGAACAAAAGAATTGAATACGTGGGAGAAACTCAAACTGATTCTAATCAAAAAATTTTCTAAGGAATTCAACAGAGCGATCATGCATTGTCAAATGACAGACAGGAAAAAGAAACCAGACGAATCTTTTAATCGATATTTGCTTGAATGACGCAGTCTTGGCAGAAGAAACAAATTCTGTATGGTGTTACTAGTATGGAAGAGTTTCAAATAAAGCTGAACGATTACGAGAATATGTACAAGAAATTAGGCATAAAATCCGGTTTAACTGATAAAACCTATCCAAAAGGAGCTGAAAACTCTCAACTAGTTATTGGAAGTAATCGAAGATCAAAATGGATCATATAGAAGTCGACAATACGAAACATAAGATAAATGATGAGTTGGCTGCAAAAATGATGCAAATTGTAGTAAAATCTGGGTTTGTTTTACCTGTTTTATGTTATATACCGGTTGAACAAATATACGCATATTAATTTTAAGAAAATATATTTGTTGGTTCAGGAGTTAGATTCGAGTTGTAATCGTTGATTAAATTATAAATTAAATAAAGTGATTTTCTAATTTGATTTTGATTTTCTTGTGCTCATAAAGTATCTTCATTGGTAAACCTAAAATATTTCCTACATATATTTATATATATATATATATATATATATATATATATATATATATATATATATATATATATATATATATATATATATATATATATATATATATATATATATAATATATTTGTGTGTATGTATCAAGGACGAATCACCCATCTATTTCCGTACATGAAACCACAAATATTATTTCATATTTTCTTCATCAACAAAATGCATAAAACTTTCGGTGCACTATCTATTTTCCATTCTAATTTGGTTTTTCTGTCTGGTTTCATGTTACCTGAATGAAAATTGTATGATTCGTTTAAATATCATTTCGAATGTTACCAAAACTAACAGTCTGAAATTAAAATATAAATTAAAATATATATATATATATATATATATATATATATATATATATATATATATATATATATATATATATATATATATATATATATATATATATATATATATATATATATATATATAATATATATAATATATATTTTTATATAATGTATTTGTTTAAATATACATTTTTTATCGTCCATATGTGTTTCTAAAAAAAACACTCGTAACCCTAGTTTTGATATTTTTCAGAATGTTTTAATGAAAACTCAAGTATATAACCCCTATTTTCCACACATACACTTCTTATATAGTATGGTTACACACATATATATACATAAAAGTTTAATGATGAATGAGTGAATGTAATTTTTATGATGTTCTCCATATACTTCGACCGAAACTAGCATCGGTAACATTAAAATATTTTCTCGTTTTTCCCACTCTTTTCTTTATAAGCCATCTTTGTTTCATATTCATATTTATAATACATATATTTATGTTGCACCTACATTATATACTCATCCCTCGATTTGTACGGTACAACTCAAAAAGTTCTATTTGTTTAAACTGAACTCGATTATTTTTTACAAAAAATTAAAACCTGAAATGTGTAATTCCCAGTCTTATTAAAAAAATTTTATAAAAAATGTTGGCCATTCTGTTTATAGGCTCGCTATCACCATAACTTGTTCTATCTGCGTCCCGTTATAATAATCCGTAGATTTCTGCTGGGCAACAAACACAGTTTTCGATTACACATAATATCCAATTAATGTCAGTTGTAACGTATGTAAATATTTTTTACCATCACACAAATTTAAGTGACCATCGATTTCTTTTGTTTAAATGCGAAAAAAGAAAATATTCATTGAATAAAAACAAATAAGTTACCGTTAATTATTATCCTGTTCTAGAGGAATATTTTACTAAACATAATTTAATTGGTAAATCGTTTGAAACTTTTTACTCCTTAACGCAAAAGAAAAACAAGAAAATAAACTTTAATATAATTATCGGAGAAATGTTTTGAAGAAACCGTTATTTACAGTAAAACCGTTGTTTACAATATTTAATAATAAAACAGAGAAATCGAAACTATAGCCCCACTTAAAAAAAATATTCAGCAAATGACACTTTTAAGGAATTACACAAATGTTTTAAAAAACGGTATCAAGAGGGGTTATATTAACTAAAACATGTTATTATACAAACAAAAGTGAAACTCTTATTAATGCCGTTATTTAATCTTGTGAAATTATAAAATAAGTTTAAAGTTCTATATTCTAAGTGCTTCAATAATATCGATGAAAATCGAATGTCGTTTGGTAGGTTAGATTCTTTGATTAACACTCCCACCGGAATAGTGGGAAACCGGTCATAATTTAATTATGTCTTCTTCTAATTGCAACGTAATGTGATCATAATCTACTCTCAATTAAAATCATGTTTAATCATGACCACTAAATATCGGTACTTGTGTATTTGGTAAAAAACGGTTAATTCGATCGAATTAAAATGTTAAATTATTTTAATAAAATTTCGTTCTTGGCCGAAACTAAAAACTAAAAACTGAACTATGGAATTAGGCCGTAAACATACCGCGTAACTAAAGAGACCTTTTAAATACCTTATTACGATTTGACGAAATTTTATTAGGTCACCACTCACTTGATTTTTTTTTTTTGTCAATGGCGACAATCGAACTTGGGACTGCGGTGTGATAATCAAGTATCTTAACCATCGCTATACGACCAGTGACTGTAGTTGAACCCATCTTAAAATTTGTTTAAATATACGCTGTCTCGTTTTGCATAGTTTGTTTTTTATTTATTCGATTTTTTGTGTAACATAACGGTAATTACCGTGCAAATCAAGGAATATTTATGAAACGCATATATAGTTAGATCTGTATTCGCACAAAATATATACAGTTAAATAGAGCATATATATAAATATATATATATATATATATATATATATATATATATATATATATATATATATATATATATATATATATATATATATATATATATATATATATATATATATCACTCTGATTATTGCATTAGAATTGTTAGTTTTTATTCCAATACTAAAGTCTATTTTATTTTTTATTTTTAGCTGTTTGCTGCGTTACCCCTACGGGCTCGATACCATCTTAAGCAACACAGTGCGAATGAATGAATCGGCAAGCAACAAGTAATTTTTTTTTTTTTTTTTTTTGTGTAAAACAACGAACATATCATATAAAAGGAGTGTGTTATTTTACTAAAACTACAGTTCATATTTGAGCGTCAACGGATTCGGTTAACTTTTAAATTAAGTGAAATTAAAATTAAATTTTTTTTTTTAAGTGTTCAATAGTAAAGTATTATGTAAATATGTTTTCAATGGTAGAAATTTGTTTTTTGGGAACAATTTATATAATTATTTTAAATGTTTTACGATACCGTCGAGAACACAGAATGCACAAACCTTTTGTAGATATTATATTAAGTCGTTTGATTATGGGTTTGGTATTCTATATATTATTTAAAGTTAGGAATATTTTTTAAATTCGTATAAAATAAATTAAAGATGGTTTTGTTTTTTTTTAATAAATAAATGAACTAAAAACTTTGTAACTTTTAATCAGTTTAGGGCAGTGAAAAATTTGTGAATTTTTTTAAGTTTTAAAAGTTTTTTCGATTCGTAAAAAAATGTAGTTTTAAATTTTAATTAATTGCACAAGCAAGTTTAAACTTTTTTCCAATGGCAATTGGTGATGAAGGGATTGAGTGTAGTTATGCATTGTTAAAATTGATCTTCAATATACGCAATGCATAACTACACTCAATGTTAATATAAAAACTTATAAGTCAATTTTTTTCAAAATTAAAAGTAAAAATCGATGGTATCCAAAAAGAAAAACATTTAAATCGACACCCGTCGAGATATGTTTAAGTCTTGTGCAGATTTTAAGTGAATAGAAAACAATGAAAATTGTGTAAAATGACAAAAATTTAGATCATAAATGTTAAAATTGTGGTGTTCTTAAGTTTTTTTAAAACAAAAAAATAAGTTTAATTGTTAAAATATTTGATCTAAGATTTATGTTTAAATGCGCTAAAATTCAGTGTTGTTAGATGTACGCATTTCATTAATCAGGTGAGTTACATTTTTTTTAAGTATTTTAAATTTCTAAATTAAAGCTAAAATTATGAATAGACCCCAAATAAAGTAAAAACCATTTTCTTATTAAACTCCTTCTAAATTGTGATTTGAATTGGAAAAATTCGATCTAAATTCGAATTATAAAAAATAGTCGAATCAGTTTTGGCCCAGAGCTTGCTCCTCTTATTGTTCTAGACAATCAGAATAAGACAAGTCGTTCTCTATCCCAAATAGTCATCTTCGCTAATAGCGAGCTGTGCGAATCTCCCCTCAGAGTTCTATGCACCATCCATTTAGGGTCGACTCGCAAAACTAACCGAGCCAGCGAACTCACTGTTCTTTTACTTTATAGACGACACACCAGGAATTTTTATCAATTTCCTGATCTCGTGGTAAATAATTTAAAAAAATAACTACTGAAAGTTGCTTAGCGCTCAAATTCCTTATCGCCTTTCTGCTTTGATTGGCGTTCAATCCAATGCCATCGAGATAGTAGTGAAGGCTTGTGATATGTTAAATTTGGTTCTGGCATCAGTGTTAAGGGGTTGGCCGACTAAAAAACGACCAGGTGCCACAATGGTCAGTAGAATTGTCATTAGTTCTTTGTAAGTTAATATCGTATCACCAATCACCTTTTTTAAATGATACTTCATTGATTTAACGGCAGCTTCCCAAACAACACCAAAGTGAAGAGAAAAGCTGACGGAATGAAGTGCATCTCAGGTGAAGCCATAATTCTTGTTATTTCTTTTAACTCCCTAGCCACTCCAATAAAATTTGATCCATTATCGCTGTGAATTATTTTACAAATACCACGCCTTAATTTTAAATTAATTGGCCTTAGTCTAGCCAGGAAACAATCTGTTGATAAGTCTTTTGCCAGTTCTAATTATACAGCTTTGCTTTCCATGCACAAAAATACCACCAGGTAACATTTCAGCTGCTTCGCTCCTCTGAGTTTGAAAGAATTGTCTTGCAAATGTAACTTGGCAAGCTGGTAAATTATCGAGTACCAACTCATCGTTAAGACGTAATTTCTCCCCATACACGAGTTCAGCTGAAGATGCGTCGAACTCATCGTTGATACACATTACTGATGCTTAAAATTACTGATGCGATTCCCACGTTTAACCATGCCGTTGCATGCCGAGTTATACGCTTTAGTTCATTTTCGTCGGAATCCCGTTATATTGGCTAGGCTTGTGATTAATTCGGACTCGAATTATGAGTGTATTGGCTACTGCCTCCGCTTTGATATCAGTCATTGTATTTAGGCCATAGTGTGAAGTGATCTATAATCATCAAACAATATCGGTTGTTTTCAGAGGGTTCCAACGGATCGACTAGGTCAATGTTTATTTCCGTGAATTGACTGTTAACAATGGGGTAATTACCCGACGGGCAGTTAATGCAACGTTTTGCCCATAAGTGAACGTCTTTGTTCAAATTTGGCCAAACAATCTTATTTCGAACTAGCTTAAGCTTCGTGTTCCTTGATGTGAGACATTATGAAATATATTGAATACTTGGTGGTGAAATTTTTTGGGTACGTATGGTCTTGGTGTACTGGTTGAGATGTCGCAAAATAGTGGTCTGTCAGTTCCAAACTCTGGTATTTTTCAAGTTGTCCTCCATTAACCTTTTGAGCTCATCGTCTTCGATTTGTTCGTCTGCCATGAGTGAGTAATTTAAAGAGAGTGTCTGCTACAATATTTTCCTTACCGTAAATATGCTATCTTCTAAAATTCCCGACGGCCGATATGAAGTGTTTGAATTTTTTTTATTTTTTATTGCTGTGAGCTTTCTTGAGAAGAAGCCCAACGGTTGTCATGTTTTTATACGTATATTGTTGCACTACAGCTCCTATTGACTGGCTTGATGCATCGAAATTTTTGACATTATATGAATAGGCAAATTGTGTGACTTCATCTAAGCGCTGCTTGCAACGTGCGAATGCTTGGTTATTTTGAAGTTATCGTTCATCCTTTAAGGAATTCAAACTTCTTTGCTTGTTCTTGGGCCACATTTGGGTAGGAAAATCCGATAGAAATTTTATCATTCCCAGGAACCGTTGAATGCCCTTAGTTGTGGTGGGTCTTGCGAAGTTGTTTATTACTTCAACTCGAGAGTGGGCTGTCATTATGCCTGTGTTTGATATTTTTCGCCGAAAATACATTTGTTCAGATTGATCACTAAACCAGCGTCCGGTAGGCGTGGAAACCCGTCTTCAGGAGCTCGATGCGCTGCTCTAAATTAGATGATGCAACTAAGATGTCATCGATGTATATGGACACGTAAATTTGGTGTCTCGGAAAAAGGAATGAATGAGCCGTTGGGAAGTTTTGCCCGCTTTCCGTAATCCGAACATCAAACCGGGGAACTCAAACAAACCGAACGGTGTACATAAAGCCATCTTTTCGATGTCCGCCTCATGAATTGGTATCTGATGGTATGCTTGTACGAGATTGATCTTAGAAAAAATATTGCAACCTTTAAGCTGATGGTTGAAGTCGGTAACAAATGGTATTGGATATCGATCTGGTTTCGTTCTATGGTTTTCGTTCTTCAGATTGACTCACCGACATCAATGAATCAATGAATCGACTAATTTTTTGTTCTTTATATCGACTAACAGACCGTAGTGTAGTAAGCTATCGGCTGCTATATTACATCTATTCCCATTAGCGATCGTGAATTTTCATTTGAATTGGCGACGTAAACGAACATTTAAGGTTAGATTTTTTTTTCTGAATGTTTCTATCGGCGTATAATTTACTGTGAATAATGTAAGATCTGATTTTACAGATCTTTCTCGTAGGAAATCACAGAATGTTCGGCGCCGGTGTCAATGAGAAACTGCTGTTTTGTTTTATATCGAGTACGATATCGAGTACGACTGGAGATGTTGTAATTGCTTGTGGGTCTGTTGATCTCCATAATTTTATCAACCGAAGCGGAAATTTGGCAAAATCGCACTCATCCATGCATGATAAAATCTCTTGTATATTTACAGTAGACTCAATGTTTTTATTGGAGCTACCCATGTTCTTGCTACCAATATGTTACGACCTTATACGTTCCAACAACTTTCTCTCTAGAATATATTACAGCTCCATATGCACTTTCAGAAGAATCCGAAAATCCATGAAGCTCAAACTTCTTTAGTGACTGCAAATTCAGCGTATGATTTATTTTATTTCCTTCTAGAATTTACATCTCTGTTCGAATTTTGATCCGCAGTAGTTCGTCATACCGGTCCTTCAGATAATTGGTGCAGGATTTATGTAGCCAAAAAGGGATTTGTCCAGGAGTTTTATGTGACAAATAATATCCTTGTAAATCCGTCCATAAATCTTCTACCATATGACTTAGCTTCTCATAGTCATTTAAAAATCGTTTATATTCACGACCTAGGATATTATTCTTTAACAGCTTGCTTTCCAATGATTTCAATCTTTTATTTTATTTTTATTTTTTTTAATCCCTACAATCTTTTCTGGGACCGAGGCTCACCCAACTCTATCGCGGTTATTTTAACGTCCTACTTTACACCAACGAGAGCTAAATCGAGGACGCACGAATTTGACGTTTTCGAATATCCATCTGCGCCATGTATTGCTCCATGCCAGCCTGTACTGACATGGACGATGGTTCGGCCCATGGATTCTTCACTACGACACCTTCCTGAACTTGCTCTATTTCCCAAAATATTCTTAAACTGGCATCGATGTCAATAATTAAACTCGATTGAGGTATTAAACTGCCTTCAGTCTTAAGCGGTCCTTCGGCAACTATCTAACCATACTTCCAATTTTGAGCTACAACTCTGTTATCAGCATCCCTTAATTGTTCATCACATATTAGATCAAAGAAATGTTCATATCATATGAGTATATCAATTTTCTTAGATCCAAGAAATTCAAAATCAGCCATCTTATAAACAATTTATGACAACAGGTACAAGCCATTCCAATGGATCAAACATACGGGCTATAACCGGCAATATATTCTTCTTGGTTGGTTTTACATTATCAGCTCAACACACGTTAAACCCGAATTCATCCTTTGCAGGATGCCATTGAATACCGAGTAGTTTGAGGTAGGTAGAATCGTCATTTAACTCTACGTAAATCTTTTCCTTGTCATCTTCATTAATGTGATCTAGCAGCTCGATAGTATTTGAAGTCTATCTTCGTAGTTTAAATCCAAAAGACAGTAAATTTGTGAGATATTGTCTTGTAACCGATGAGCCTCTTCTGTATTATAGGCTCCAGCCATCAAGTTATCAACGTACACATTTTTTAAGATCACATTTGCTGCATCTGGGTCAGTTTTGAGCAATTCATTGATTAGTTTTTATAAAGTTTTTTCGTTCGTCGACATCAAATGCCTAAACACCTTTAACACCTTTAATAGATTACCTTTATTTGACGCCTTTATGCCTTCTAGTTCTCAGCTCTAAGAAACTCATAAAAATACACAAGTGATGGAAATCCAATGTTACTTGATTTATGCATCCAGAGTTGTATCGACCAAATATCTTTGAAATCCCCAGACCCTTTAAACCTCTTGTGGCTTCGTCGGCAGTATCCAGTAACTTCCTGATGTTTATTTCATTGGCAGAATGAATTGATGGTTGCTCCATAAATAGTTTAATGAACGCATTAGCACTTAATTGTTTTCGATCGTAGCTTTGTGAACGCCTCGTAATAATATGCTCCATTTATAGAAAAATGTCGAATTAATGCTCTTGCCTTGCCTCTTAATACCCCTTTGAGATATTGAATTGTTTGTGCAGGGTTCAAAGGATGGTTATAATCGTACTGGTGCCTTGAAAAATCTTTCAAGGAATGACTGCATTCACGATAGTCATCCAAAAATTCTGGTATATTTAACCGTGAAAGGTTATAGTCACCGGCAGCTGTATGAGAAGTAGTGTTATTTCCAATTATAGAATCATCCATAGATTGTTCATTTGTTGATACATTTTTTCTTCTGAGCCATTGATTGATTGATTAAAGTGTTCGGCCAAGGATGAACCAGGAACTCCCGGAACGCCGGGCATCACCGTACACCCGTGTTATATATAACAAAACCGAAGGAGTAGATGTAAAAATTTTTATGACAGATTCGACCCAGTTACAGACAACTAAGCAACACAAAATCACCGAACTTATTTATGGCTAATTATACCAAATAAGTGCAGTTATGTAGTGAACAAATCTGGAAAGATTTATTACAGAGTATGGTAATGCAAAAACATTGAACTTCGTATATAAATTCAACGCAAAATTGATTGATAGATTGATTGATTTAGAATGTACGGCCAAGCATTAAATCGGATATCCCGAAAAGCGCCAGGCCCTCCGTACACCCATTTTTACATAAACTTGAATGGGTAAGGCAGGATAATAGTTAAATTATTGAGATCGACCCGGTTACAGACACCTTGGTGGCCAATAGTTAGTAAATTTTTGTTGGGTAGGGAATGGAAAGGTATGTCAGTAATGACAGAATTGGTCCCGGTTCCCGGTAGCCAATATTGAAACGAAATTTTACTGAACTGCTCTGCATTCTGTCATTTCTTATCAGCAACTCCAGTATGCGCCAACATTCGTCTATAATCTGCAAAGTTTCCCTAAAAACAAAGTATATTACTGAACTAATAACTCTTATCCACAGGCTGCAATAAATTGTAGTTATTTTCATCGGAAATTATAAATTAATTAACTGCTGCCTGATGACACTGTGACAAATGACACAGAATAGCATAAATAATTTAGAGTACACAGATTTTAGCGTTTGCGACGTGGAGGAATTCAGCAATGACGATACCACTAACGAAATAATCTCAATAAAAGTTGGTAGAGCACTCCTCGTCGAAAATATCAAGGTCGAAGTTATACATGGCCTAAAATAGACTCTGGTATCACGCGGTATTCCTCTCACAATTTGTATCTATAGCATATTGTTTTCGGTAAGCATTCGTGGACACATTTTGCAAAGCACCATGGTTCGAACTCGAAACATTATACTTCGATTTCATATATAGCTCTAGTGTATCGTGTATCGTGAGACGTTAACATATCAGTAAGTTTTATGGATAAAATTGCATTTTCATAACCATTTTCGCTCAATATTTTTTTATTTTTTATTATTACTGAAACAAATAAATTCACAATATGATTATGGAAATTCAGAGTTATCCAATTTTCTCATCATATCAGTAGCTAAATAAAGATATTATATCTTAAACCTTAATAACATCTAACGGTACATCTTTAATATCTATATAAATTTGTATTTATAGCAAAACAATATACGTAGATTTGATTTTTTACAGCCAAGATATTTGCAATAAATCGGTTGCAATAAATCAGATGCTTGAATTTTTTTTAATTTTATTTTTATTTTTATTTTTTTTTTTTTTTTGAATTATTGCAATCTCTATAAACTATAAAAAAACTAGCTACTTTATGTTATACGTTAAATCAAACATTGATTGAATATGTATGGTAATAAAATAGTGTAAAATGCATTGAAATATAGTTAGATGCAAAATATTTTTTCTAAAATAGTTTTACATTAAAAATATAGTATTACTTTTTTTAAAGGTTCTTAATATAGTTTTAGTATATCCGCGTTTCAAAATTGTATTTTAGCCATTTAAAACTATCGATTTGAACTTTTATAAATATAATGAACCGGTTGATAAATTTTCCAATATGAAGCAAATTAATTTCAAGATAAAATCTGGTAAATATTATAAAACAAATATTTCGCCAGTTAAATTTGAATGTAATAGTGATTTCAGAATATTATCAAGCTTTAAGAAAAAATTAGACGACGATAATGCTATCATCACAAAGGCAGACACAGAAAACACAACCCTTATTTTTTTTATTGATCTTGAATGAACGGCCAAGCAATAAACAGGTTATCCCGGAATACGTCGAACCCACCGCAAGCCCGTTTTTACATATACCTGAAAGGATAAGGCAGGATATTAGTTAAATTCTTGAGATCGACCCGATTACAGAGGCCTTGGTGCCCATTAGTTAGTAATTTTTTTGTAGGGTAGGGAATGAAAATGTATGTCAGGAATGAACGAATTCGCTTGGTTTCACAATAACCAATATTCAAACCAAAAGACAATCACAAATATAATGAACTGCTCTGCATTCTGTCATCTCTTATCAACAACTCCAGTGTGGACCATTCAAGTACAATTTGCAAATGTTTCCGGCAAACAAAACCTATTAATAAACTAATTGCTCTTAGCCGAATATTGTAACAAATAGTACTAGTTTTCACCTGTAATTTACAAATTCATTCCGCGGTTGCTAAAATTGTAAATATTAATTTTAGGATAGTAATATAATACTATAGGAGTACAATAAAACCATAATAAAGAGGCATAAAGTTATAAAATATAGAAATATAATAATATAATAATAAATTAATTTATAAATAATAATAGTATATAATAATAGTATCTTGATTACAAAGGACACCAACAATTCAACATAAATTCACAATTTTTGATCATCGCAATTAATTTAACTACAATTTTATAAAAACAATTAGACGTTCAAATTTGATTGAATTAACCATTTTATACCAAATACACAAGTACGAGTATGAAAGTCCTATTTAATTTCACATAAATTGACACAGACTCACCGAAATTATTTTAAACAAAATTTTATAAAAACAATTAGACGTTCTAATTTAATTGAATTGCACGTTTTATACCAAAAACAAAAATGCGTGTATGAAAGTCCTAATTCTAATCACTTAAACTGATACAGACTATCCGAGATTATTTTAAATAAAATTTTAATAATACAATTAAATGTTCAAATTCGACTGAATTAACCGTTTTATACCAAAAACACAAAAACATGTATGAAAGTCCGAATTCTATTCACTTAAACTGATACAGAATTACCGAGATTATTTTAAATAAAATTTTATTAATACAATTAAATGTTCAAATTCGACCGAATTAACCGTTTTATACCAAATACACAAGTACGTATATGAAAGTCCTAATTCTATTCACTTAAATTGATACAGAATCACCGAGATTATTTTAAATCAAATTTTAATAATACAATTAAATGTTCAAATTCGACCGAATTAACCGTTTTATACCAAATACACAAGTACGAGTATGAAAGTCCTATTTAATTTCACATAAATTGACACAGAATCACCGAAACTATTTTAAACAAAATTTTATAAAAACAATTGGACGTTCTAATTTAATCGAATTGCACGTTTTATACCAAAAACACAAAGACGTGTATGAAAGTCCTAATTCTATTCACTTAAACTGATACAGACTAACCGAGATTATTTTAAATAAAATTTTAATAAAACAATTAAATGTTCAAATTCGACTGAATTCACCGTTTTATACCAAATACACAAGGACGTGTATGAAAGTCCTAATTCTATTCACTTAAGTTGATACAGAATCACCGAGATTATTTTAAACAAAATTTTATTAATACAATTAAATTTTCAAATTCGACCGAATTAACCGTTTTATACCAAATACACAAGTACGAGTATGAAAGTCCTATTTAATTTCACATAAATTGACACAGAATCACCGAAACTATTTTAAACAAAATTTTATAAAAACAATTGGACGTTCTAATTTAATCGAATTGCACGTTTTATACCAAAAACACAAAGACGTGTATGAAAGTCCTAATTCTATTCACTTAAACTGATACAGAATTACCGAGATTATTTTAAATAAAATTTTATTAATACAATTAAATGTTCAAATTCGACCGAATTAACCGTTTTATACCAAATACACAAGTACGAGTATGAAAGTCCTATTTAATTTCACATAAATTGACACAGAATCACCGAAACTATTTTAAACAAAATTTTATAAAAACAATTGGACGTTCTAATTTAATCGAATTGCACGTTTTATACCAAAAACACAAAGACGTGTATAAAGGTCCTAATTCTATTCACTTAAGTTGATACAGAATCACTGAGATTATTTTAAACAAAATTTTATTAATACAATTAAATGTTCAAATTCGACCGAATTAACCGTTTTATACCAAATACACAAGTACGAGTATGAAAGTCCTATTTAATTTCACATAAATTGACACAGAATCACCGAAACTATTTTAAACAAAATTTTATAAAAACAATTGGACGTTCTAATTTAATCGAATTGCACGTTTTATACCAAAAACACAAAGACGTGTATGAAGGCCCTAATTCTATTCACTTAAGTTGATACAGAATCACTGAGATTATTTTAAACAAAATTTTATTAATACAATTAAATGTTCAAATTCGACCGAATTAACCGTTTTATACCAAATACACAAGTACGAGTATGAAAGTCCTATTTAATTTCACATAAATTGACACAGAATCATCGAAACTATTTTAAACAAAATTTTATAAAAACAATTGGACGTTCTAATTTAATCGAATTGCACGTTTTATACCAAAAACACAAAGACGTGTATGAAAGTCCTAATTCTATTCACTTAAACTGATACAGAATTACCGAGATTATTTTAAATAAAATTTTATTAATACAATTAAATGTTCAAATTCGACCGAATTAACCGTTTTATACCAAATACACAAGTACGAGTATGAAAGTCCTATTTAATTTCACATAAATTGACACAGAATCACCGAAACTATTTTAAACCAAATTTTATAAAAACAATTGGACGTTCTAATTTAATCGAATTGCACGTTTTATACCAAAAACACAAAGACGTGTATGAAGGTCCTAATTCTATTCACTTAAGTTGATACAGAATCACTGAGATTATTTTAAACAAAATTTTATTAATACAATTAAATGTTCAAATTCGACTGAATTAACCGTTTTATACTAAATACACAAGGACGTGTATGAAAGTCCTAATTCTATTCACTTAAGTTGATACAGAATCACCGAGATTATTTTAAACAAAATTTTATTAATACAATTAAATGTTCAAATTCGACCGAATTAACCGTTTTATACCAAATACACAAGTACGAGTATGAAAGTCCTATTTAATTTCACATAAATTGACACAGAATCACCGAAACTATTTTAAACAAAATTTTATAAAAACAATTGGACGTTCTAATTTAATCGAATTGCACGTTTTATACCAAAAACACAAAGACGTGTATGAAAGTCCTAATTCTATTCACTTAAACTGATACAGAATTACCGAGATTATTTTAAATAAAATTTTATTAATACAATTAAATGTTCAAATTCGACCGAATTAACCGTTTTATACCAAATACACAAGTACGAGTATGAAAGTCCTATTTAATTTCACATAAATTGACACAGAATCACCGAAACTATTTTAAACAAAATTTTATAAAAACAATTGGACGTTCTAATTTAATCTAATTGCACGTTTTATACCAAAAACACAAAGACGTGTATGAAAGTCCTAATTCTATTCACTTAAACTGATACAGAATTACCGAGATTATTTTAAATAAAATTTTATTAATACAATTAAATGTTCAAATTCGACCGAATTAACCGTTTTATACCAAATACACAAGGACGAGTATGAAAGTCCTAATTCTATTCACTTAAGTTGATACAGAATCACCGAGATTATTTTAAACAAAATTTTATAAAAACAATTGGACGTTCTAATTTAATCGATTTAACTGTTTTATACCAAAAACACAAGTACGTGTATGAAAGTCCTAATTCTATTCACTTCAATTGATACAGAATCACCGAAATTATTTTAAATCAAATTTTATTAATACAATTAAATGTTCAAATTCGGCTGAATTAACCGTTTTATACCAAATACACAAGTACGAGTATGAAAGTCCTATTTAATTTCACATAAATTGACACAGAATCATCGAAACTATTTTAAACAAAATTTTATAAAAACAATTGGACGTTCTAATTTAATCGAATTGCACGTTTTATACCAAAAACACAAAGACGTGTATGAAGGTCCTAATTCTATTCACTTAAGTTGATACAGAATCACTGAGATTATTTTAAACAAAATTTTATTAATACAATTAAATGTTCAAATTCGACCGAATTAACCGTTTTATACCAAATACACAAGTACGAGTATGAAAGTCCTATTTAATTTCACATAAATTGACACAGAATCACCGAAACTATTTTAAACAAAATTTTATAAAAGCAATTGGACGTTCTAATTTAATCGAATTGCACGTTTTATACCAAAAACACAAAGACATGTATGAAAGTCCTAATTCTATTCACTTAAACTGATACAGAATTACCG
The DNA here is from genome assembly GCA_963556175.1 of Tipula confusa. Taxonomy (NCBI): domain Eukaryota; kingdom Metazoa; phylum Arthropoda; class Insecta; order Diptera; family Tipulidae; genus Tipula; species Tipula confusa. The sequence continues at coordinate 5,000,160 of OY744478.1, forward strand.
AGATTATTTTAAATAAAATTTTATTAATACAATTAAATGTTCAAATTCGACCGAATTAACCGTTTTATACCCAGAACACAAGGACGTATATGAAGGTCCTAATTCTATTCACTTCAATTGATACAGAATCACCGAAATTATTTTAAATAAAATTTTATTAATACAATTAAATGTTCAAATTCGGCTGAATTAACCGTTTTATACCAAATACACAAGGACGTGTATGAAAGTCCTAATTCTATTCACTTAAGTTGATACAGAATCACCGAGATTATTTTAAATAAAATTTTATAAAAACAATTGGACGTTCTAATTTAATCGAATTGCACGTTTTATACCAAAAACACAAGGACGTGTATGAAAGTCCTAATTCTATTCACTTAAGTTGATACAGAATCACCGAGATTATTTTAAATAAATTTTATAAAAACAATTGGACGTTCTAATTTGTTCGATTTAACTGTTTTATACCAAAAACACAAGGACGTGTATGAAAGTCCTAATTCTATTCACTTCAATTGATACAGAATCACCGAAATTATTTTAAATAAAATTTTATTAATACAATTAAATATTCAAATTCGGCTGAATTAACCGTTTTATACCAAATACACAAGTGCGAGTATGAAAGTCCTATTTAATTTCACATAAATTGACACAGAATCACCGAAACTATTATAAACAAAATTTTATAAAAGCAATTGGACGTTCTAATTTAATCGAATTGCACGTTTTATACCAAAAACACAAAGACATGTATGAAAGTCCTAATTCTATTCACTTAAACTGATACAGAATTACCGAGATTATTTTAAATAAAATTTTATTAATACAATTAAATGTTCAAATTCGACCGAATTAACCGTTTTATACCCAGAACACAAGGACGTATATGAAGGTCCTAATTCTATTCACTTCAATTGATACAGAATCACCGAAATTATTTTAAATAAAATTTTATTAATACAATTAAATGTTCCAATTCAGCTGAATTAACCGTTTTATACCAAATACACAAGGACGTGTATGAAAGTCCTAATTCTATTCACTTAAGTTGATACAGAATCACCGAGATTATTTTAAATAAAATTTTATAAAAACAATTGGACGTTCTAATTTAATCGAATTGCACGTTTTATACCAACAACACAAAGACATGTATGAAAGTCCTAATTCTATTCACTTAAACTGATACAGACTAACCTAGATTATTTTAAATAAAATTTTAATAATACAATTAAATGTTCAAATTCGACTGAATTAACCGTTTTATACCAAATACACAAGGACGTGTATGAAAGTCCTAATTCTATTCACTTAAGTTGATACAGAATCACCGAGATTATTTTAAATAAATTTTATAAAAACAATTGGACGTTCTAATTTGATCGATTTAATGTTTTATACCAAAAACACAAGGACGTGTATGAAAGTCCTAATTCTATTCACTTAAACTGATACAGACTAACCGAGATTATTTTAAATAAAATTTTAATAATACAATTAAATGTTCAAATTCGACTGAATTAACCGTTTTATACCAAAAACACAAAGACGTGTATGAAGGTCCTAATTCTATTCACTTAAGTTGATACAGAATCACTGAGATTATTTTAAACAAAATTTTATTAATACAATTAAATGTTCAAATTCGACCGAATTAACCGTTTTATACCCAGAACACAAGAACGTGTATGAAGGTCCTAATTCTATTCACTTCAATTGATACAGAATTACCGAGATTATTTTAAATAAAATTTTATTAATACAATTAAATGTTCAAATTCGACCGAATTAACCGTTTTATACCAAATACACAAGTACGAGTATGAAAGTCCTATTTAATTTCACATAAATTGACACAGAATCACCGAAACTATTTTAAACAAAATTTTATAAAAACAATTGGACGTTCTAATTTAATCGAATTGCACGTTTTATACCAAAAACACAAAGACATGTATGAAAGTCCTAATTCTATTCACTTAAACTGATACAGAATTACCGAGATTATTTTAAATAAAATTTTATTAATACAATTAAATGTTCAAATTCGACCGAAATAACCGTTTTATACCAAATACACAAGTACGAGTATGAAAGTCCTATTTAATTTCACATAAATTGACACAGAATCACCGAAACTATTTTAAACAAAATTTTATAAAAACAATTGGACGTTCTAATTTAATCGAATTGCACGTTTTATACCAAAAACACAAAGACGTGTATGAAGGTCCTTATTCTATTCACTTAAGTTGATACAGAATCACTGAGATTATTTTAAACAAAATTTTATTAATACGATTAAATGTTCAAATTCGACCGAATTAACCGTTTTATACCCAGAACACAAGGACGTGTATGAAAGTCCTAATTCTATTCACTTAAATTTATACAGAATCACCGAAATTATTTTAAATAAAATTTTATTAATACAATTAAATATTCAAATTCGGCTGAATTAACCGTTTTATACCAAATACACAAGTGCGAGTATGAAAGTCCTATTTAATTTCACATAAATTGACACAGAATCACCGAAACTATTATAAACAAAATTTTAAAAACAATTGGACGTTCTTATTTAATCGAATTGCACGTTTTATACCAAAAACACAAAGACATGTATGAAAGTCCTAATTCTATTCACTTAAACTGATACAGAATTACCGAGATTATTTTAAATAAAATTTTATTAATACAATTAAATGTTCAAATTCGACTGAATTAACCGTTTTATACCAAATACACAAGTACGAGTATGAAAGTCCTATTTAATTTCACATAAATTCACACAGAATCACCGAAATTAAAATTCGATCGAGTTAATCATTTTATTCCAAAAACACAAATGCGTGTATAAAAGTCCTAATTATATTCACTTCAATTGATACAGAATCACCGAAATTATTTTAAATCAAATTTTATTAATACAATTAAATGTTTAAATTCGATCGAATTAACCAGATATATAAAGATATATGGCCCAATGATGCCTCCGCTCTACAAGCCGCACCAAAACAGTCACTCGTAATGGGTGCATTGGCTTCTGTAAGACCACTTGTGAGTTTTCTGAACCCCAAATACGGCAATTTTGCCCACCAAGATGAACATCAAGATGAACATCACCAAGCGATTGGCGCAGTAGTTAAAGCTGCGGTGTTTGGGACGGGAGTTTCCGGGTTCGAATCTCAATGGGGGATGGTTGCAAAAGAGATTTTGTATCGCCTGATTACGATCGGTGATTACGATGAACACAACTATGACCCTCCGTTGGAGTACAGAATCCATGGGCCGAACCATCGTCCATGCCAGTAAAGGCTGGCTGGAGCAATGCAATGCGCACATGGATATTTAAAAATTGCGAACCTGTATTCGCGCGTCCTCGATTTGGCTAGTAATGGCGTAAAGTAGGACGTTAAATTAACCGTGAAAGAGTTGGGAGAGCTTCGGCCCCAAAACAGATTGCATAGAAATAAACAAACAAACAAACAAGAGGAAAATGAGCTTTATCCGAAAAGATGATTTTTTTGGCAAAATCGACATTATCGTGCAGTTTCTCGTTGGTCCATCTAGGTCATTTGGCTTCAACTCTTGAACCAATTGAACTTTGTAAGGCGTCATACCGAGATCTTTCCGCAAAATTCGACGTAAACCGATGCGTGAAATGTTCAATTCTTTAGAACGACGACGAGTTGATGTTGATGGATTCTCACGTACACTCTCACCCACAGCTTCGATATTGTCGGGTGTACGCACTGTACGAGCACGCTCACGTCTTGGCAATGAAACCAGTTTCATGAACTTTAACAATAAACTTGCGTATACCGGGCACTGTTGGTCCTTCTCTGCGACCAAATTTTGCACGACATTTTCGTGCAACTTCCGACCAATTGTCTTTGTTTTGGAAATAAATTTCCAGTAAATCCCAACGTTGCTCAAGCGTAAATCGATTAATTTCGTTCAGTGGATATAATATACAGAATTTTGTACCAGAATAGAATGACATAAGTATTGCCAGATTCGAAATAACTGGTGGTTCAAATTTAAACCGATAGATGGCCCACCCTTTATAACAATTTATACATTATAAATATGTGTTCGTTCTAATGTTGTTTTAGCGCCGCGATATTTTGATCGTCAATAGAATCAAGACCAGTATGATGGATCAAACATTGACTCTTTCTGCAAAAATTTTATTAGATGCACAAGCAATGGAGGTCTTTTAGGTATGGTTAGTTTTTCTAATCGTTCACCACTCTCCTTACGATTACGTAACAGAATACTGTTATCCTTGCGATTTAATGTTTGAGTTTCCGTCGAAACGAGTGGTTTAAGTGGTTTATCACACTTTGATAAATCTTCGACACTATCGAATTCACGAAGTATTTGGGGTTTGTACGGGCACTGTGGTTTTACTGTTACATTATTAGTATTGTTATTGTTATTAATTCGATGCGGCTCTTTAAACCTATGATCAGGTGGTGTTGGTGCTGCTTATTTATTGTGTCTTCCTCTAGATGCGAATTTAAAACTGATTCGGACTAGACTGATCCGAAAGTGAACTATTTGATTGACTTCGTTTCATTTCATCTTTCTGTAATACAATTTGACTAGTATCATGACTTTTGCTTTTTCCTTGTATTATTTGATGCGTTGGTGATCTGTTGCTGCGTGGTAACATGCATTCTGTTTGTGGAGACCACCCAAAGTAATATAATTGTTAGGATTGCTCTCATCTTGATCTTGACTAATATTCTAAAATAGATTAAAAGTTAGTTATATGTTCTCCCAAGATCGGTCTCCGGCGTATTTGATCCATATTGAGATTTTGATTATTACTCGTAAAGAAAATGTCAAAATAAAGAAAAAATTTAATCTGAAATAAATATGAATGACGATGACATCATCCGCGGATGATGCGGATGATGTCATCGTCATTTATTTAGTTCGCAGTTACCTCTGACAAAGTTAGTGCCATTGTCAGAAAATATATTTTTCGTAAAGAAAATGTCGAAATAAAGAAAAAATTAAATCTGAAACAAATATGAATGACGATGACATCATCAGCGGATGATGCGGATGATGTCATCGTCATTCATTTAGTTCGCAGTTACCTCTGACAAAGTTAGTGCCATTGTCAGAAAATATATTTTTACACAATCCTCTCATTACCACAAATCTTTTTAGTGCACCGATGAATGCAGCGGTTCTTAGCTCTATCATCAGCCCAAGATACATCGCCTTGACTGCAAAGCATACGAAAAATAATATGTAGGCCTTGGTTGGAGCTTTCCCTCTTATTTTGTATACACCGACATTTATAAATGGTGGCGAGAACTTGATGCGTTCTGGAGGCCAGCTTCCCAAAATTTGGTGAGCTCCAGTTTGTTCTGGTTTTAAAATATCGAACACCATTTGAACAAGTCGCAACTTGAAAAAGTCGCCTGCCTTATATCGGCCAATATTCTTGTGCAACGAGTAATGCCTGTGAACCTGCATTTAAAAGTTAAGAACGGTAAGTGTGCAAAAGTGCTTGAAGGGTAAAAAGATCGGATGTTTAAAGCTATAAAGAATTGTGGAATGCTGTAGACTTCTTAGGTCTTAGCATCAGTAGTTCAGCTGGAAATTCGACTACTTGAACTGGTTTTATGATAGAAAGTAGTCCCAGGTTCAGTTCTCCTTGACTCAGAGGTCCTACCTTTGGGTTGTCTCTATTTTATCTTTGAGAATTATGTAAATAACGAAGAATAAACGCCACGACATTCCGCAGAGATATAAAATTATTTCTAAATTTGATGCGCTTTAGTATGCACTGAATTGTAGCATTACCAAACTTTTTCGGCATTATTCCTTGTGAAATAACATCAGTGGCGTTGTTTTATGAATCAACGTGATTCCATTCGTCTTTAGAACTGATGTATTTAAGCGACTTGATTGGCGATAAATATTTTCCAACATGACCTCTCTCTTTTCGAGTCCATTAAATTTAATGTCTTCTCTATAGTAAGATATGATCGGAATGAGGAATGCAAATAAACCTAAGGTTTTGGTGACATCGCAAGGCGTTGCAGTTGTAATTTTTTATAAAATAAAAATAAAAAAAAAAAAATTACATAATTTTTTAGAACATAAATATTAGTTTGACGTTTTAAAAAAGGTGTCCAGATTTTAGGTGATTGTTGATCTGCGTCAACAATACTATTTTACTGTTAAAATTAAACGATTAAAATTTAGTCAGTCTTTAAAGTTGCTTATCTAAAAGATTCCAACAATATTTCACACCGGTTCGTCAGCAGTTCGTTTTGGTTGGTATCAGGTCCTGAAACTCTGTTAATATGATCATACGATCATGAACGATCATTTTTGTCAAATTCTATAAAAAATTTAAATTTATTTAAAATACAAATTTTAACTGAAATTTTAGAAAGACGGACGTGACTTGGGGTTCCAAATCCTTTCTCACCTCCACGTGGTGAACCCCGGGCAATCTTTAAATAAGAGCAGACGAGAAAGGTATTTTTTTTTTATATAAAAAAATTATTCGTTTTCATAGAATTTGACAAAATGTATCTGCTTGATTCGGATTCATATTATTCATGCAAAATAAAATTTAGATTTTGTATCTGCAAGAGGAATTAGCAATTTTCCGATGCTCTGTAGTGTGCCGATAGTTTGACCAGCATCGCTGTAAAATAATACAATGCATCAATAAATGCATAAACACAACGACTAATGTCAATTGTCAGTACAGTAATACATGTTTTTGTTAGAGGGCCTTTGAGTGTGGAATTTTCTAATCACTAAAATCAGAGTCAGAGTTTCGGACCAACATAGTATTCTGCCAGGTTAACGGTTTCGTTCTAATTATTATTTCATTCCGGTTTAAGGTTTGGTTCCGAGCCTGAAATCAACGATTGTTTAATAGTCCGATTCAAAACCTGTGCATACCTTTCTATTCTCACGTACACAAACTCACATTTGTCCAAAGCTTTTGGTACAAATATATAATTTTTATTGGTTTGCCGTGAGCTAGGAGAAACCAAATTTTGCATACTATGCAAACTATGGCTGAGTTGCTCAACGACTGTGCCACTATTCACTTTTGGGAGAGGATTTTTTTGCGAAGAACTCTTCGAAAAGTTTAATTGTTTGTTCATAGACCATTTCCACGGGTGAGCAATTAAAATCTTGTTTCACTGTCGCTTTAATTCTTAATAATATAATGAGTATTTCAGCGCACCAATCGAGTATGTTACTTCGAGCTATTAATGCAGCTTTAAGCTTCCCATGAAAGCGTTCTACCATACCATTCGCTTTTGGATTATAAGCCGTCGTGTGAATACGATGAGACCCTAGGAGTTTCGTTAATTCCGTAAATAATTTTACTCAAATTGCGGTCCCTGATCGGTCGTAATTGTAATAGGGACGCCAAATTGTGATATATAATTGTTCACGAATATAGTGGCTATGGTAGTGGCTGTCATGTTACTCGTGCAGTAAGCTTCGGGCCATCGACTTAAGCGATCGACAAATATCAATAAATATGAATATCTGTTAGAATATATGCCTTGTTTACGCCAGTACTGGTCTCACAGACAATGTCCATACCAGGCATTGCAAAAAGCCGTAGTCGTATTGTGATGACAGAAAGTAAATTCTGAAGCCCACTTTTTGCACCTGTGCCATCTTGTTAAGATCGTAGAAAGTATTAACTTAGGCCGACTCAATATTTTTCTCAACATCAGCCTCGGTCTCTGCCGATAAATTAAATTTGATATCCTCCATAATTCGGGAAAATGTATCTACGACTACATTATCTGAGCCGTGCACATGCTGGATATCCGTGGTAAATTGACTAATAAAATCCAAATGACGAGCTTGTCTTAGACTATGTTCAGTTTTAGACTGAGCTACTGTAGTTAATGGTTTATGGCCGAGTGGCTCCCAACACATATTCCTGTACTGTTGAAGTACTGCGCCTACAGCTGTATTAGATGCATCAGTTGTGATGCTAAGCCTTGCATCATTCACTGGATGGGCTAGTATTGTTGCTGTGGCTAACTTAGTTTTTGCCGACAAAAATTCAGTTTGGCATTCGCCGGGCCAAGAATATTTGGTGGGTATTGTTGGTTTCTTCACTAAAGCGACCAAATGCGTATGTATTGGTGCTAGTATTTCTGCTAGTTTCGGTATGAATCGGTGGTAATAATTCACTTTACCAACATCCAAATGACGTAGTAATTGCGGTGTTATAAATGCCTTCATGTGCGACTGGTATTAGATGGTAAGGTCTGATCAGATCTATTTTTGAAAATATTTTGCATCCATTTGAATGCCTAGAAAAATTTTGCATATGTGGAATCGGATATCTTTTTGACCATATGTACTGGGCGCAATACTGGAAATGATGATACCTGAAAGATTCCTAATTCAATCATATGTTGGAATTTTGTTATGGCTGATTTATGTCTTACAGGATCTAGCCTGCGTGGTCTTATGTATTTTTCATTATCTTTACCATTGATTTTTTACATTTTCTTAATAATAAAACAAAAACACCAAGATAAAATTTTATTAAAATAACTAAATGTTTAAATTCTGCCGTATTCACCGTTTTATAGTAATTACATAAAGTACCCGCATGAAATTCTTATTTATATTCACTTACTTGCCATTTTATAAGAATTATACATAGTACCTACATGAAAATCCTATTTATGTTCACTTACTCGCTACAAAAACACCGAAATAAAGTTTTATTATAATAATTAAATGTTTAAATTCGGTCGAATTCACCATTTTATAGTAATTACACAAAGTATTCGCATACAAATCTTATTTACTCGAGACAAAAACACGAAACTCGAGACAAAAACACGAAATTACAATTTTATTATAAAAAATAAACGTTGAAATTCGGTCAAATTCACCGTGTTATAGCAATTACACAAAGTACCCGCATGAATATCCTATTTAAATTCTTTACTCACCGTTTCATAACAATTACACATAGTACTCGCATAAAATTCCTATTTATATTCACTTACTCATCGGTTTATAGCAATTACACAAATTTCTCGCATAAAATCCTTATTTATATTCACTTACTCGACACAAAAACACAGATATTGAATTTTATTAAAATAATTAAATGTTCAAATTCGGTCAAATCCTCATTTTATGGCAATAACATTAAATTCACGCATGAAAATCTTATTTATATTCACTTTCTCACCGTTTTATAACAATTACACCAATTACGCACATGAAACTCCTATTATATTCACTTGTTTGAAACAAAAAACAAACGATATAAAATTGTATTAAAGTTATCAAACAATTAAATTCGGTTGAATTCACCGTTTTATAGCAATTACACAAAGTACCCGCATGAAATCCTTATTTATATTCACTTACTTGCCATTTCATAAGAATTACACATTGTACCCACATACAAATCGTATTTATATTCACTTACTCGTTACAAAAACACCGAAATAAAGTTTTATTATAATAATTAAATGTTTAAATTCGGTCGAATTCACCGTTTTATAGCAATTACACAAAATATCCGCATGAAAATTGTATTTATATTAACATACTCACCGTGTTATAGCAATTACACAAAGTACCCGCATGAAAATCCTATTTAAATTCACTTATTCACCGTTTCATAACAATTACACATAGTACTCGCATAAAATTCCTATTTATATTCACTTACTCATCGGTTTATAGCAATTACACAAATTTCTCGCATGAAATCCTTATTTATATTCACTTACTCGACACAAAAACACAGATATTGAATTTTATTAAAATAATTAAATGTTCAAATTCGGTCCAATCCTCATTTTATGGCAATAACATTAAGTTCACGCACGAAAATTCTTTTTATATTCACTTTCTCACCGTTTTATAACAATTACACCAATTACGCACATGAAAATCCTATTTATATTCACTTGTTTGACACAAAAAACAAACGATATTAAATTTTATTAAAGTTATCAAATAATTAAATTCGGTTGAATTCACCGTTTTATAGCAATTACACAAAGTACCCGCATGAAATCCTTATTTATATTCACTTACTTGCCATTTCATAAGAATTACACATAGTACTCACATACAAATCCTATTTATATTCACTAACTCGTTACAAAAACACCGAAATAAAGTTTTATTATAATAATTAAATGTTTAAATTCGGTCGAATTCACCGTTTTATAGCAATTACACAAAATACCCGCATGCAAATTGTATTTATATTAACATACTCACCGTGTTATGGCAATTACACAAAGTACCCGCATGAAAATCCTATTTAAATTCACTTATTCACCGTTTCATAACAATTACACATAGTACTCGCATAAAATTCCTATTTATATTAACATACTCATCGCTTTATAGCAATTACACAAATTTCTCGCATTAAATCTTGTTTAAAAACACCAAATTACAATTTTATTATAAAAAAAAGCGTTGATATTCGGTCAAATTCACCGTGTTATAGCAATTACACAAAGTACTCGCATGAAATTCTTATTTATATTCACTTACTTGCCATTTTATAAGAATTATACATAGTACCCACATGAAAATCCTATTTATGTTCACTTACTCGCTACAAAAACACCGAAATAAAGTTTTATTATAATAATTAAATGTTTAAATTCGGTCGAATTCACCGTTTTATAGTAATTACACAAAGTATTCGCATACAAATCTTATTTACTCGAGACAAAAACACGAAACTCGAGACAAAAACACGAAATTACAATTTTATTATAAAAAATAAACGTTGAAATTCGGTCAAATTCACCGTGTTATAGCAATTACACAAAGTACCCGCATGAAAATCCTATTTAAATTCTTTACTCACCTTTTCATAACAATTACACATAGTACTCGCATAAAATTCCTATTTATATTCACTTACTCATCGGTTTATAGCAATTACACAAATTTCTCGCATGAAATCCTTATTTATATTCACTTACTCGACACAAAAACACAGATATTGAATTTTATTAAAATAATTAAATGTTCAAATTCGGTCAAATCCTCATTTTATGGCAATAACATTAAGTTCACGCATGAAAATCTTATTTATATTCACTTTCTCACCGTTTTATAACAATTACATCAATTACGCACATGAAAATCCTATTTATATTCACTTGTTTGACACAAAAAACAAACGATATTAAATTTTATTAAAGTTATCAAACAATTAAATTCGGTTGAATTCACCGTTTTATAGCAATTACACAAAGTACCCACATGAAATCCTTATTTATATTCACTTACTTGCCATTTCATAAGAATTACACATAGTACTCACATACAAATCCTATTTATATTCACTAACTCGTTACAAAAACACCGAAATAATGTTTTATTATAATAATTAAATGTTTAAATTCGGTCGAATTCACCGTTTTATAGCAATTACACAAAATACCCGCATGCAAATTGTATTTATATTAACATACTCACCGTGTTATGGCAATTACACAAAGTACCCGCATGAAAATCCTATTTAAATTCACTTATTCACCGTTTCATAACAATTACACATAGTACTCACATAAAATTCCTATTTATATTAACATACTCATCGCTTTATAGCAATTACACAAATTTCTCGCATTAAATCTTGTTTAAAAACACCAAATTACAATTTTATTATAAAAAAAAAGCGTTGATATTCGGTCAAATTCACCGTGTTATAGCAATTACACAAAGTACCCGCATGAAATTCTTATTTATATTCACTTACTTGCCATTTTATAAGAATTATACATAGTACCCACATGAAAATCCTATTTATGTTCACTTACTCGCTACAAAAACACCGAAATAAAGTTTTATTATAATAATTAAATGTTTAAATTCAGTCGAATTCACCGTTTTATAGTAATTACACAAAGTATTCGCATACAAATCTTATTTACTCGAGACAAAAACACGAAACTCGAGACAAAAACACGAAATTACAATTTTATTATAAAAAATAAACGTTGAAATTCGGTCAAATTCACCGTGTTATAGCAATTACACAAAGTACCCGCATGAATATCCTATTTAAATTCTTTACTCACCGTTTCATAACAATTACACATAGTACTCGCATAAAATTCCTATTTATATTCACTTACTCATCGGTTTATAGCAATTACACAAATTTCTCGCATGAAATCTTTATTTATATTCACTTACTCGACACAAAAACACAGATATTGAATTTTATTAATATAATTAAATGTTCAAATTCGGTCAAATCCTCATTTTATGGCAATAACATAAAGTTCACGCATGAAAATCCTATTTATATTCACTTTCTCACCGTTTTATAACAATTACACCAATTACGCACATGAAAATCCTATTTATATTCACTTGTTAGACACAAAAAACAAACGATATTAAATTTTATTAAAGTTATCAAACAATTAAATTCGGTCGAATTCACCGTTTTACAGCAATTACACAAAGTACCCGCATCAAATCCTTAATTATATTCACTTACTTACCATTTACAAGAATTACACATAGTAGGCACATTAAAATCCTATTTGTATTCACTAACTCGTTACAAAACACCGAAATAAAGTTTTATTATAATAATTAAAAGTTTAAATTCGTTCGAATTCACCGTTTTATAGTAATTACACAAATTATTCGCATACAAATCTTATTTACTCGAGACAAAAACACGAAACTCGAGACAAAAACACGAAATTACAATTTTATTATAAAAAAAAAGCGTTGATATTCGGTCAAATTCACCGTGTTATAGCAATTACACAAAGTACCCGCATGAAATTCTTATTTATATTCACTTACTTGCCATTTTATAAGAATTATACATAGTACCCACATAAAAATCCTATTTATGTTCACTTACTCGCTACAAAAACACCGAAATAAAGTTTTATTATAATAATTAAATGTTTAAATTCGGTCGAATTCACCGTTTTATAGTAATTACACAAAGTATTCGCATACAAATCTTATTTACTCGAGACAAAAACACGAAACTCGAGACAAAAACACGAAATTACAATTTTATTATAAAAAATAAACGTTGAAATTCGGTCAAATTCACCGTGTTATAGCAATTACACAAAGTACCCGCATGAATATCCTATTTAAATTCTTTACTCACCGTTTCATAACAATTACACATAGTACTCGCATAAAATTCCTATTTATATTCACTTACTCATCGGTTTATAGCAATTACACAAATTTCTCGCATGAAATCTTTATTTATATTCACTTACTCGACACAAAAACACAGATATTGAATTTTATTAAAATATTTAAATGTTCAAATTCGGTCAAATCCTCATTTTATGGCAATAACATTAAGTTCACGCATGAAAATCTTATTTATATTCACTTTCTCACCGTTTTATAACAATTACACCAATTACGCACATGAAAATCCTATTTATATTCACTTGTTTGACACAAAAAACAAACGATATTAAATTTTATTAAAGTTATCAAACAATTAAATTCGGTTGAATTCACCGTTTTATAGCAATTACACAAAGTACCCGCATGAAATCCTTATTTATATTCACTTACTTGCCATTTCATAGGAATTACACATAGTACTCACATACAAATCCTATTTATATTCACTAACTCGTTACAAAAACACCGAAATAAAGTTTTATTATAATAATTAAATGTTTAAATTCGGTCGAATTCACCGTTTTATAGCAATTACACAAAATACCCGCATGCAAATTGTATTTATATTAACATACTCACCGTGTTATGGCAATTACACAAAATACCCGCATGAAAATCATATTTAAATTCACTTATTCACCGTTTCATAACAATTACACATAGTACTCGCATAAAATTCCTATTTATATTAACATACTCATCGCTTTATAGCAATTACACAAATTTCTCGCATTAAATCTTGTTTAAAAACACCAAATTACAATTTTATTAAAAAAAAAAAGCGTTGATATTCGGTCAAATTCACCGTGTTATAGCAGTTATACAAAATACCCGCAGGAAATTCTTATTTATATTCACTTACTTGCCATTTTATAAGAATTATACATAGTACCCACATGAAAATCCTATTTATGTTCACTTACTCGCTACAAAAACACCGAAATAAAGTTTTATTATAATAATTAAATGTTTAAATTCGGTCGAATTCACCGTTTTATAGTAATTACACAAAGTATTCGCATACAAATCTTATTTACTCGAGACAAAAACACGAAACTCGAGACAAAAACACGAAATTACAATTTTATTATAAAAAATAAACGTTGAAATTCGGTCAAATTCACCGTGTTATAGCAATTACACAAAGTACCCGCATGAATATCCTATTTAAATTCTTTACTCACCGTTTCATAACAATTACACATAGTACTCGCATAAAATTCCTATTTATATTCACTTACTCATCGGTTTATAGCAATTACACAAATTTCTCGCATGAAATCTTTATTTATATTCACTTACTCGACACAAAAACACAGATATTGAATTTTATTAAAATATTTAAATGTTCAAATTCGGTCAAATCCTCATTTTATGGCAATAACATTAAGTTCACGCATGAAAATCTTATTTATATTCACTTTCTCACCGTTTTATAACAATTACACCAATTACGCACATGAAAATCCTATTTATATTCACTTGTTTGACACAAAAAACAAACGATATTAAATTTTATTAAAGTTATCAAACAATTAAATTCGGTTGAATTCACAGTTTTATAGCAATTACACAAAGTACCCGCATGAAATCCTTATTTATATTCACTTACTTGCCATTTCATAGGAATTACACATAGTACTCACATACAAATCCTATTTATATTCACTAACTCGTTACAAAAACACCGAAATAAAGTTTTATTATAATAATTAAATGTTTAAATTCGGTCGAATTCACCGTTTTATAGCAATTACACAAAATACCCGCATGCAAATTGTATTTATATTAACATACTCACCGTGTTATGGCAATTACACAAAATACCCGCATGAAAATCATATTTAAATTCACTTATTCACCGTTTCATAACAATTACACATAGTACTCGCATAAAATTCCTATTTATATTAACATACTCATCGCTTTATAGCAATTACACAAATTTCTCGCATTAAATCTTGTTTAACACCAAATTACAATTTTATTAAAAAAAAAAAGCGTTGATATTCGGTCAAATTCACCGTGTTATAGCAGTTATACAAAGTACCCGCAGGAAATTCTTATTTATATTCACTTACTTGCCATTTTATAAGAATTATACATAGTACCCACATGAAAATCCTATTTATGTTCACTTACTCGCTACAAAAACACCGAAATAAAGTTTTATTATAATAATTAAATGTTTAAATTCGGTCGAATTCACCGTTTTATAGTAATTACACAAAGTATTCGCATACAAATCTTATTTACTCGAGACAAAAACACGAAACTCGAGACAAAAACACGAAATTACAATTTTATTATAAAAAATAAACGTTGAAATTCGGTCAAATTCACCGTGTTATAGCAATTACACAAAGTACCCGCATGAAAATCCTATTTAAATTCACTTATTCACCGTTTCATAACAATTACACATAGTACTCGCATAAAATTCCTATTTATATTAACATACTCATCGCTTTATAGCAATTACACAAATTTCTCGCATTAAATCTTGTTTAAAAACACCAATTTACAATTTTATTATAAAAAAAAAGCGTTGATATTCGGTCAAATTCACCGTGTTATAGCAATTACACAAAGTACCCGCATGAAATTCTTATTTATATTCACTTACTTGCCATTTTATAAGAATTATACATAGTACCCACATGAAAATCCTATTTATGTTCACTTACTCGCTACAAAAACACCGAAATAAAGTTTTATTATAATAATTAAATGTTTAAATTCGGTCGAATTCACCGTTTTATAGTAATTACACAAAGTATTCACATACAAATCTTATTTACTCGAGACAAAAACACGAAACTCGAGACAAAAACACGAAATTACAATTTTATTATTAAAAATAAACGTTGAAATTCGGTCAAATTCACCGTGTTATAGCAATTACACAAAGTACCCGCATGAATATCCTATTTAAATTCTTTACTTACCGTTTCATAACAATTACACATAGTACTCGCATAAAATTCCTATTTATATTCACTTACTCATCGGTTTATAGCAATTACACAAATTTCTCGCATGAAATCTTTATTTATATTCACTTACTCGACACAAAAACACAGATATTGAATTTTATTAAAATAATTAAATGTTCAAATTCGGTCAAATCCTCATTTTATGGCAATAACATAAAGTTCACGCATGAAAATTCTATTTATATTCACTTTCTCACCGTTTTATAACAATTACACCAATTAGGCACATGAAAATCCTATTTATATTCACTTGTTTGACACAAAAAACAAACGATATAAAATTTTATTAAAGTAATCAAACAATTAAATTCGGTTGAATTCACCGTTTTATAGCAATTACACAAAGTACCCGCATCAAATCCTTAATTATATTCACTTACTTACCATTTACAAGAATTACACATAGTAGGCACATTAAAATCCTATTTGTATTCACTAACTCGTTACAAAACACCGAAATAAAGTTTTATTATAATAATTAAAAGTTTAAATTCGTTCGAATTCACCGTTTTATAGTAATTACACAAATTATTCGCATACAAATCTTATTTACTCGAGACAAAAACACGAAACTCGAGACAAAAACACGAAATTACAATTTTATTATAAAAAAAAAGCGTTGATATTCGGTCAAATTCACCGTGTTATAGCAATTACACAAAGTACCCGCATGAAATTCTTATTTATATTCACTTACTTGCCATTTTATAAGAATTATACATAGTACCCACATAAAAATCCTATTTATGTTCACTTACTCGCTACAAAAACACCGAAATAAAGTTTTATTATAATAATTAAATGTTTAAATTCGGTCGAATTCACCGTTTTATAGTAATTACACAAAGTATTCGCATACAAATCTTATTTACTCGAGACAAAAACACGAAACTCGAGACAAAAACACCAAATTACAATTTTATTATAAAAAAAAAGCGTTGAAATTCAGTCAAATTCACCGTGTTATAGCAATTACACAAAGTACCCGCATGAAAATCCTATTTAAATTCTTTACTCACCTTTTCATAACAATTACACATAGTACTCGCATAAAATTCCTATTTATATTCACTTACTCATCGGTTTATAGCAATTACACAAAGTACCCGCATGAAATCCTTATTTATATTCACTTACTCGACACAAAAATACAGATATTGAATTTTATTAAAATATTTAAATGTTCAAATTCGGTCAAATCCTCATTTTATGGCAATAACATTAAGTTCACGCATGAAAATCTTATTTATATTCACTTTCTCACCGTTTTATAACAATTACACCAATTACGCACATGAAAATCCTATTTATATTCACTTGTTTGACACAAAAAACAAACGATATTAAATTTTATTAAAGTTATCAAACAATTAAATTCGGTTGAATTCACCGTTTTATAGCAATTACACAAAGTACCCGCATGAAATCCTTATTTATATTCACTTACTTGCCATTTCATAAGAATTACACATAGTACTCACATACAAATCCTATTTATATTCACTTACTCGTTACAAAAACACCGAAATAAAGTTTTATTATAATAATTAAATGTTTAAATTCGGTCGAATTCACCGTTTTATAGCAATTACACAAAATACCCGCATGCAAATTGTATTTATATTAACATACTCACCGTGTTATAGCAATTACACAAAGTACCCGCATGAAAATCCTATTTAAATTCACTTATTCACCGTTTCATAACAATTACACATAGTACTCGCATAAAATTCCTATTTATATTAAAATACTCATCGCTTTATAGCAATTACACAAATTTCTCGCATTAAATCTTGTTTAAAAACACTAAATTACAATTTTATTATAAAAAAAAGCGTTGATATTCGGTCAAATTCACCGTGTTATAGCAGTTATACAAAGTACCCGCAGGAAATTCTTATTTATATTCACTTACTTGCCATTTTATAAGAATTATACATAGTACCCACATGAAAATCCTATTTATGTTCACTTACTCGCTACAAAAACACCGAAATAAAGTTTTATTATAATAATTAAATGTTTAAATTCGGTCGAATTCACCGTTTTATAGTAATTACACAAAGTATTCGCATACAAATCTTATTTACTCGAGACAAAAACACGAAACTCGAGACAAAAACACGAAATTACAATTTTATTATAAAAAATAAACGTTGAAATTCGGTCAAATTCACCGTGTTATAGCAATTACACAAAGTACCCGCATGAATATCCTATTTAAATTCTTTACTCACCGTTTCATAACAATTACACATAGTACTCGCATAAAATTCCTATTTATATTCACTTACTCATCGGTTTATAGCAATTACACAAATTTCTCGCATGAAATCCTTATTTATATTCACTTACTCGACACAAAAACACAGATATTGAATTTTATTAAAATAATTAAATGTTCAAATTCGGTCAATCCTCATTTTATGGCAATAACATAAAGTTCATGCATGAAAATTCTATTTATATTCACTTTCTCTCCGTTTTATAACAATTACACAAAATATCGGAATGAAAATCCTATTTATATTCACTTGTTTGACACAAAAAAAACAATATAAAATTTTATTAAAGTTATCAAACAATTAAATTCGGTCGAATTCACTGTTTTATAGCAATTACACAAAGTACCCGCATGAAATCCTTATTTATATTCACTTACTTGCCATTTCATAAGAATTACACATAGAACTCACATACAAATCCTATTTATATTCACTTACTCGTTACAAAAACACCGAAATAAAGTTTTATTATAATAATTAAATGTTTAAATTCGATCGTATTCACCGTTTTATAGCAATTACACAAAGTATTCGCATAAAAATCTTATTTATATTCACTTACTCGAGACAAAAACACGAAATTACAATTTTATTATAAAAAATAAATGCTAAAATTCGGTCAAATTCACCGTGTTATAGCAATTACACAAAGTACCCGCATGAAATTCCTATTTAAATTCACTTACTCACCGTTTCATAACAATTACACATAGTACTCGCATAAAATTCCTATTTATATTCACTTACTCATCGGTTTATAGCAATTACACAAATTTCTCGCATTAAATCTTGTTTATATTCACTTACTCGACACAAAAACACAGATATAGAATTTTATTAAAATAATTAAATGTTCAAATTCGGTCAAATCCTCATTTTATGGCAATAACATAAAGTTCATGCATGAAAATTCTATTTATATTCACTTTCTCTCCGGTTTATAACAATTACACAAAATATCGGAATGAAAATCCTATTTATATTCACTTGTTTGACACAAAAAAAAAACAATATAAAATTTTATTAAAGTTATCAAACAATTAAATTCGGTCGAATTCACCGTTTCATAGCAATTACACAAAGTACCCGCATGAAATCCTTATTTATATTCACTTACTTGCCATTTCATAAGAATTACACATAGAACTCACATACAAATCCTATTTATATTCACTTACTCGTTACAAAAACACCAAAATAAAGTTTTATTATAATAATTAAATGTTTAAATTCGATCGTATTCACCGTTTTATAGCAATTACACAAAGTATTCGCATAAAAATCTTATTTATATTCACTTACCCGAGACAAAAACACGAAATTACAATTTTATTATAAAAAATAAACGTTGAAATTCGGTCAAATTCACCGTGTTATAGCAATTACACAAAGTACCCGCATGAAAATCCTATTTAAATTCACTTACTCACCGTTTCATAACAATTACACATAGTACTCGCATAAAATTCCTATTTATATTTACTTACTCAAAGCTTTATAGCAATTACACAAAATATCCGCATGAAAATTGAATTTATATTAACATAATCACCGTGTTATGGCAATTACACAAAATACCCGCATGAAAATCCTATTTAAATTCACTTATTCACCGTTTCATAACAATTACACATAGTACTCGCATAAAATTCCTATTTATATTAACATACTCATCGCTTTATAGCAATTACACAAATTTCTCGCATTAAATCTTGTTTAAAAACACCAAATTACAATTTTATTATAAAAAAAAGCGTTGATATTCGGTCAAATTCACCGTGTTATAGCAATTACACAAAGTACCCGCATGAAATTCTTATTTATATTCACTTACTTGCCATTTTATAAGAATTATACATAGTACCCACATGAAAATCCTATTTATGTTCACTTACTCGCTACAAAAACACCGAAATAAAGTTTTATTATAATAATTAAATGTTTAAATTCGGTCGAATTCACCGTTTTATAGTAATTACACAAAGTATTCGCATACAAATCTTATTTACTCGAGACAAAAACACGAAACTCGAGACAAAAACACGAAATTACAATTTTATTATAAAAAATAAACGTTGAAATTCGGTCAAATTCACCGTGTTATAGCAATTACACAAAGTACCCGCATGAAAATCCTATTTAAATTCTTTACTCACCGTTTCATAACAATTACACATAGTACTCGCATAAAATTCCTATTTATATTCACTTACTCATCGGTTTATAGCAATTACACAAATTTCTCGCATGAAATCTTTATTTATATTCACTTACTCGACACAAAAACACAGATATTGAATTTTATTAAAATAATTAAATGTTCAAATTCGGTCAAATCCTCATTTTATGGCAATAACATTAAGTTCACGCACGAAAATTCTATTTATATTCACTTTCTCACCGTTTTATAACAATTACACCAATTACGCACATGAAAATCCTATTTATATTCACTTGTTTGACACAAAAAACAAACGATATAAAATTTTATTAAAGTTATCAAACAATTAAATTCGGTTGAATTCACCGTTTTATAGCAATTACACAAAGTACCCGCATGAAATCCTTATTTATATTCACTTACTTGCCATTTCATAAGAATTACACATAGTACTCACATACAAATTCTATTTATATTCACTAACTCGTTACAAAAACACCGAAATAAAGTTTTATTATAATAATTAAATGTTTAAATTCGGTCGAATTCACCGTTTTATAGCAATTACACAAAATACCCGCATGCAAATTGTATTTATATTAACATACTCACCGTGTTATAGCAATTACACAAAGTACCCGCATGAAAATCCTATTTAAATTCACTTATTCACCGTTTCATAACAATTACACATAGTACTCGCATAAAATTCCTATTTATATTAACATACTCATCGCTTTATAGCAATTACACAAATTTCTCGCATTAAATCTTGTTTAAAAACACCAAATTACAATTATATTATAAAAAAAAGCGTTGATATTCGGTCAAATTCACCGTGTTATAGCAATTACACAAAGTACCTGCATGAAAATCTTATTTATATTCACTTTCTCACCGTTTTATAACAATTACACCAATTACGCACATGAAAATCCTATTTATATTCACTTGTTTGACACAAAAATAAAACGATATTAAATTTTATTAAAATTAGCAAACAATTAAATTCGGTCGAATTCACCGTTTTATAGCAATTACACAAAGTATCCGCATGAAATCCTTATTTATATTCACTTACTTGCCATTTCATAAGAATTACACATAGTACCCACATACAAATCCTATTTATATTCACTTACTCGTTACAAAAACACCGAAATAAAGTTTTATTATAATAATTAAATGTTTAAATTCGATCGAATTCACCGTTTTATAGCAATTACACAAAATATCCGCATGAAAATTGTATTTATATTAACATACTCACCGTGTTATAGCAGTTACACAAAGTTTCCGCATGAAAATCCTATTTAAATTCACTTACTCACCGTTTCATAACAATTACACATAGTACTCGCATAAAATTCCTATTTATATTCACTTACTCATCGGTTTATAGCAATTACACAAATTTCTCGCATTAAATCTTGTTTATATTCACTTACTCGACACTAAAACACAGATATTGAATTTTATTAAAATAATTAAATGTTCAAATTCGGTCAAATCCTCATTTTATGGCAATAACATTAAGTTCACGCACGAAAATTCTATTTATATTCACTTTCTCACCGTTTTATAACAATTACACCAATTACGCACATGAAAATCCTATTTATATTCACTTGTTTGACACAAAAAACAAACGATATAAAATTTTATTAAAGTTATCAAACAATTAAATTCGGTTGAATTCACCGTTTTATAGCAATTACACAAAGAACCCGCATGAAATCCTTATTTATATTCACTTACTTGCCATTTCATAAGAATTACACATAGAACTCACATACAAATCCTATTTATATTCACTTACTCGTTACAAAAACACCGAAATAAAGTTTTATTATAATAATTAAATGTTTAAATTCGATCGTATTCACCGTTTTATAGCAATTACACAAAGTATTCGCATAAAAATCTTATTTATATTCACTTACTCGAGCAAAAACACGAAATTACAATTTTATTATAAAAAATAAACGTTGAAATTCGGTCAAATTCACCGTGTTATAGCAATTACACAAAGTACCCGCATGAAAATCCTATTTAAATTCACTTACTCACCGTTTCATAACAATTACACATAGTACTCGCATAAAATTCCTATTTATATTTACTTACTCATCGCTTTATAGCAATTACACAAAATATCCGCATGAAAATTGAATTTATATTAACATACTCACCGTGTTATAGCAATTACACAAAGTATCCGCATGAAAATTCTATTTAAATTCACTTACTCACCGTTTCATAACAATTACACATAGTACTCGCATGAAATTCCTATTTATATTAATATACTCACCGTTTTATAGCAATTACACGCAGTTTTCGCATTAAATCTCGTTTATATTCACTTACTTGACACAAAAACACCGATACACAAAGTTTCAGTCAAAATATAAATGTTACATAAATACTTTAAAAGAAAATCATTAATCTAACCCATGTTATTATTTACAAATTGGAAATGCTGCAGAGCTCGTAGGAGGGAATACTTAGTAAGAATCCCAAATGGGGTTGTGATGTAAAATATATTTTGCTTCAATTGATTGTGATCGATGATGATGATGTTTATGATGATGATGATGGCCATGATGGTTGTAACGATGATGGTCTTGATAATGGTAATGGTGATGATGATGTTGATGATGATGGTGATAATGATCATGATGAAATACTACTTTAACTATTTGTTCGAATGCAGGATCTACATGTGGGCCACACAATCATCCGTTCCAGATGAATAGCTAAAGTAACTCTGTAGTCTTTGGTCCTCGATTTAGGCTGGAATTGTGGATCCAACTCAAACAGGTTTAGAAATAAATAAAAAATAAAAATATAATAAGTGTAAAGAATTTAATTGAATAACTGATATTGTAACTGATAACTGATATTGTAATCAATTGCAGTGAATAAATTGAATATTTGTTGTGTTAAATTTAAAAAACATACAATTGTTCTGGATAATCAGCTGATAATCATTGTCTCCTATAACAGTTGTCATTACAGGAGCTTTCAAACTAGAGTAAGTTACTGATTTTTAAAATCTTACAAAATATTTATATTATGACTGAAACTTCATTTTTCATATATCTAAGCTCGTGATTTAATTTTAAGTTGTATAAAATTTAAAAAAATATATTCTTAGTTAAAATTATTTTCTCAAAATCACATTTCAACTCAATACAATATAGAAAAAATAAACTCCAACAGATTAATAAGCATAAGCGGATAGTAAAATTTGCCCCATATATAAATACTTTTAAAACATGCTATACAAAAATCAAAGTCAAAAACTGCACCAACAAGTCGATAGGTTGTATGAACTGGCCTAATATATTTGCTAATTTCCCTTTTTATAGGGCCCAAATAGTAATCCTAGTTCTAAAGGCACAAAAGCTAACTATCGAAATGTTTTATACCACATCGTCTGCATGACAATTTATTTCCACAACGAGCATAAATAACAGTTTTTGTGATCCTTGTGACATATTTTATTTTTCACAATTGAAAGTCTGTCACACATTGAACAACAAACCCATGTTCAAAATATTCCACGATTGAAACGATAATTTAAAATTAAAAAAAGATTTCACCTCAGAGCCAAATCTTAGTATTTATATTACTAAGTATGGTTAAATATTCAGATCCCTAGATCATGAAGTGTGTAATTCAGGAACTTATTTTAAACAAATTATCGTAAACTATCTAGTAATATTTTCACTAAAATAAATTTAAAGCAACAAGTATTTTGCATTTGTTTTTAAATGTCACCCACCTACTATCTGTCAACAGTCAATAGTTAAAATTAAATTAAAAAGAGAGAAAACTACATTGAGGAACTAACCTTGTAAAGTACACACAGTATAACCGAAAAATTGTGGTAAACTAGTATCCTAAAATCTAATGGAACAATTTACTTCCTGTAATTATATACTGTTTACTTCACTGAGGACACAAAATCACTGAAATTAATATAAATAAAATTTTATTAAACCATTAAACATTCCAATTAGATCAAATTCACCGTTGTATACCAAACACACATATTACTTGCATGAAAATCCTAATTATATTCGCTACCTCGACACAAAAAAACCAAGATAAAATTTTATTATAATTATTGTATATTTAAATTCGGTCGAATTCACCGTTTTATAGTAATTACACAAAGTATTCGCATAAAAATCTTATTTATATTCACTTACTCGAGACACAAACACAGATATAAAATTTTATTAAAGTTATCAAACAATTAAATTTGGTCGAATTCACCATTTTATAGCAATTACACAAAGTACCCGCATAAAATTCTTATTTATATTCACTTACTTGCCATTTTATAAGAATTACACATAGTACCCACATACAAATCCTATTTATATTCACTTACTCGTTACAAAAACACCGAAATAAAGTTTTATTATAATAATTAAATGTTTAAATTCGATCGAATTCACCGTTTTATAGCAATTACACAAAATATCCGCATGAAAATTTTATTTATATTAACATACTCACCGTGTTATAGCAATTACACAAAATATCCGCATGAAAATTCTATTTAAATTCACTTACTCGCCGTTTCATAACAATAACAAATAGTACTCGCATAAAATTCTTATTTATATTCACTTACTCATCGCTTTATAGCAATTACACAAATTTCTCGCATTAAATCTTGTTTAAAAACACCAAATTACAATTTTATTATAAAAAAAACCGTTGATATTCGGTCAAATTCACCGTGTTATAGCAATTACACAAAGTACCCGCATGAAATTCTTATTTATATTCATTTACTTGCCATTTTATAAGAATTACACACAGTACCCACATGAAAATCCTATTTATGTTCACTTACTCGCTACAAAAACACCGAAATAAAGTTTTATTATAATAATTAAATGTTTAAATTCGATCGAATTCACCGTTTTATAGCAATGACACAAAATATCCGCATGAAAATTGTATTTATATTAACATACTCACCGTGTTATAGCAATTACACAAAATATCCGCATGAAAATTCTATTTAAATTCACTTACTCGCCGTTTCATAACAATAACAAATAGTACTCGCATAAAATTCTTATTTATATTCACTTACTCATCGGTTTATAGCAATTACACAAATTTCTCGCATTAAATCTTGTTTATATTCACTTACTCGATACAAAAACACAGATATAGAATTTTATTAAAATAATTAAATGTTCAAATTCGGTCAAATCCTCATTTTATGGCAATAACATAAAGTTCATGCATGAAAATTCTATTTATATTCACTTTCTCTCCGTTTAATAACATATCACTAACACTTTTTGCCGTTGGCACTTGGCGAAACACACTAAATATCATTTTTAATAAAAACACTTGTTTTATATTTCGCAAACACAAAATTTTATTTTATTAAATAAAACTCTAGAGTTTTATTTAATAAAATAAAATTTTGTGTTTGCGAAATATAAAACAAGTGTTTTTATTAAAAATGATATGTTTTATAACAATTACACAAAATATCGGAATGAAAATCCTATTTATATTCACTTGTTTGACACAAAAAAAAACAATATAAAATTTTATTAAAGTTATCAAACAATTAAATTCGGTCGAATTCACTGTTTTATAGCAACTACACAAAGTACCCGCATGAAATCCTTATTTATATTCACTTACTTGCCATTTCATAAGAATTACACATAGAATTCACATACAAATCCTATTTATATTCACTTACTCGTTACAAAAACACCGAAATAAAGTTTTATTATAATAATTAAATGTTTAAATTCGATCGTATTCACCGTTTTATAGCAATTACACAAAGTATTCGCATAAAAATCTTATTTATATTCACTTACTCGAGACAAAAACACGAAATTACAATTTTATTATAAAAAATAAATGCTAAAATTCGGTCAAATTCACCGTGTTATAGCAATTACACAAAGTACCCACATGAAATTCCTATTTAAATTCACTTACTCACCGTTTCATAACAATTACACATAGTACTCGCATAAAATTCCTATTTATATTCACTTACTCATCGGTTTATAGCAATTACACAAATTTCTCGCATTAAATCTTGTTTATATTCACTTACTCGACACAAAAACACAGATATAGAATTTTATTAAAATAATTAAATGTTCAAATTCGGTCAAATCCTCATTTTATGGCAATAACATAAAGTTCATGCATGAAAATTCTATTTATATTCACTTTCTCTCCGGTTTATAACAATTACACAAAATATCGGAATGAAAATCCTATTTATATTAACTTGTTTGACACAAAAAAAAAAACCATATAAAATTTTATTAAAGTTATCAAACAATTAAATTCGGTCGAATTCAACGTTTCATAGCAATTACACAAAGTACCCGCATGAAATCCTTATTTATATTCACTTACTTGCCATTTCATAAGAATTACACATAGAACTCACATACAAATCCTATTTATATTCACTTACTCGTTACAAAAACACCGAAATAAAGTTTTATTATAATAATTAAATGTTTAAATTCGATCGTATTCACCGTTTTATAGCAATTACACAAAGTATTCGCATAAAAATCTTATTTATATTCACTTACTCGAGACAAAAACACGAAATTACAATTTTATTATAAAAAATAAACGTTGAAATTCGGTCAAATTCACCGTGTTATAGCAATTACACAAAGTACCCGCATGAAAATCCTATTTAAATTCACTTACTCACCGTTTCATATCAATTATACATAGTACTCGCATAAAATTCCTATTTATATTCACTTACTCATCGGTTTATAGCAATTACACAAATTTCTCGCATTAAATCTTGTTTATATTCACTTACTCGACACAAAAACACAGATATAGAATTTTATTAAAATAATTAAATGTTCAAATTCGGTCAAATCCTCATTTTATGGCAATAACATAAAGTTCATGCATGAAAATTCTATTTATATTCACTTTCTCTCCGTTTTATAACAATTACACAAAATATCGGAATGAAAATCCTATTTATATTCACTTGTTTCACACAAAAAAAAAACAATATAAAATTTTATTAAAGTTATCAAACAATTAAATTCGGTCGAATTCACTGTTTTATAGCAATTACACAAAGTACCCGCATGAAATCCTTATTTATATTCACTTACTTGCCATTTTATAAGAATTACACATAGAACTCACATACAAATCCTATTTATATTCACTTACTCGTTACAAAAACACCGAAATAAAGTTTTATTATAATAATTAAATGTTTAAATTCGATCGTATTCACCGTTTTATAGCAATTACACAAAGTATTCGCATAAAAATCTTATTTATATTCACTTACTCGAGACAAAAACACGAAATTACAATTTTATTATAAAAAATAAACGTTGAAATTCGGTCAAATTCACCGTGTTATAGCAATTACACAAAGTACCCGCATGAAAATCCTATTTAAATTCACTTATTCACCGTTTCATAACAATTACACATAGTACTCGCATAAAATTCCTATTTATATTAACATACTCATCGCTTTATAGCAATTACACAAATTTCTCGCATTAAATCTTGTTTAAAAACACCAAATTACAATTTTATTATAAAAAAAAAGCGTTGATATTCGGTCAAATTCACCGTGTTATAGCAATTACACAAAGTACCCGCATGAAATTCTTATTTATATTCACTTACTTGCCATTTTATAAGAATTATACATAGTACCCACATGAAAATCCTATTTATGTTCACTTACTCGCTACAAAAACACCGAAATAAAGTTTTATTATAATAATTAAATGTTTAAATTCGGTCGAATTCACCGTTTTATAGTAATTACACAAAGTATTCGCATACAAATCTTATTTACTCGAGACAAAAACACGAAACTCGAGACAAAAACACGAAATTACAATTTTATTATAAAAAATAAACGTTGAAATTCGGTCAAATTCACCGTGTTATAGCAATTACACAAAGTACCCGCATGAATATCCTATTTAAATTCTTTACTCACCGTTTCATAACAATTACACATAGTACTCGCATAAAATTCCTATTTATATTCACTTACTCATCGGTTTATAGCAATTACACAAATTTCTCGCATGAAATCTTTATTTATATTCACTTACTCGACACAAAAACACAGATATTGAATTTTATTAAAATAATTAAATGTTCAAATTCGGTCAAATCCTCATTTTATGGCAATAACATAAAGTTCACGCATGAAAATCCTATTTATATTCACTTTCTCACCGTTTTATAACAATTACACCAATTACGCACATGAAAATCCTATTTATATTCACTTGTTTGACACAAAAAACAAACGATATTAAATTTTATTAAAGTTATCAAACAATTAAATTCGGTCGAATTCACCGTTTTATAGCAATTACACAAAGTACCCGCATTAAATCCTTAATTATATTCACTTACTTACCATTTACAAGAATTACACATAGTAGGCACATTAAAATCCTATTTGTATTCACTAACTCGTTACAAAACACCGAAATAAAGTTTTATTATAATAATTAAAAGTTTAAATTCGTTCGAATTCACCGTTTTATAGTAATTACACAAATTATTCGCATACAAATCTTATTTACTCGAGACAAAAACACGAAACTCGAGACAAAAACACGAAATTACAATTTTATTATAGAAAAAAAGCGTTGATATTCGGTCAAATTCACCGTGTTATAGCAATTACACAAAGTACCCGCATGAAATTCTTATTTATATTCACTTACTTGCCATTTTATAAGAATTATACATAGTACCCACATAAAAATCCTATTTATGTTCACTTACTCGCTACAAAAACACCGAAATAAAGTTTTATTATAATAATTAAATGTTTAAATTCGGTCGAATTCACCGTTTTATAGTAATTACACAAAGTATTCGCATACAAATCTTATTTACTCGAGACAAAAACACGAAACTCGAGACAAAAACACCAAATTACAATTTTATTATAAAAAAAAGCGTTGAAATTCGGTCAAATTCACCGTGTTATAGCAATTACACAAAGTACCCGCATGAAAATCCTATTTAAATTCTTTACTCACCTTTTCATAACAATTACACATAGTACTCGCATAAAATTCCTATTTATATTCACTTACTCATCGGTTTATAGCAATTACACAAATTTCTCGCATGAAATCCTTATTTATATTCACTTACTTGCCATTTCATAAGAATTACACATAGAACTCACATACAAATCCTATTTATATTCACTAACTCGTTACAAAACACCGAAATAAAGTTTTATTATAATAATTAAAAGTTTAAATTCGTTCGAATTCACCGTTTTATAGTAATTACACAAATTATTCGCATACAAATCTTGTTTACTCGAGACAAAAACACGAAACTCGAGACAAAAACACGAAATTACAATTTTATTAAAATTCACCGTGTTATAGCAATTACACAAAGTACCCGCATGAAAATCCTATTTAAATTCACTTATTCACCGTTTCATAACAATTACACATAGTACTCGCATAAAATTCCTATTTATATTAACATACTCATCGCTTTATAGCAATTACACAAATTTCTCGCATTAAATCTTGTTTAAAAACACCAAATTACAATTTTATTATAAAAAAAAAGCGTTGATATTCGGTCAAATTCACCGTGTTATAGCAATTACACAAAGTACCCGCATGAAATTCTTATTTATATTCACTTACTTGCCATTTTATAAGAATTATACATAGTACCCACATGAAAATCCTATTTATGTTCACTTACTCGCTACAAAAACACCGAAATAAAGTTTTATTATAATAATTAAATGTTTAAATTCGGTCGAATTCACCGTTTTATAGTAATTACACAAATTATTCGCATACAAATCTTATTTACTCGAGACAAAAACATGAAACTCGAGACAAAAACACGAAATTACAATTTTATTATAAAAAAAAAGCGTTGATATTCGGTCAAATTCACCGTGTTATAGCAATTACACAAAGTACCCGCATGAAATTCTTATTTATATTCACTTACTTGCCATTTTATAAGAATTATACATAGTACCCACATAAAAATCCTATTTATGTTCACTTACTCGCTACAAAAACACCGAAATAAAGTTTTATTATAATAATTAAATGTTTAAATTCGGTCGAATTCACCGTTTTATAGTAATTACACAAAGTATTCGCATACAAATCTTATTTACTCGAGACAAAAACACGAAACTCGAGACAAAAACACCAAATTACAATTTTATTATAAAAAAAAGCGTTGAAATTCGATCAAATTCACCGTGTTATAGCAATTACACAAAGTACCCGCATGAAAATCCTATTTAAATTCTTTACTCACCTTTTCATAACAATTACACATAGTACTCGCATAAAATTCCTATTTATATTCACTTACTCATCGGTTTATAGCAATTACACAAATTTCTCGCATGAAATCCTTATTTATATTCACTTACTCGACACAAAAACACAGATAGGATTTATATTCACTTGTTTGACACAAAAAACAAACGATATTAAATTTTATTAAAGTTATAAAACAATTAAATTCGGTCGAATTCACCGTTTTATAGCAATTACACAAAATACCCGCATGCAAATTGTATTTATACTAACATACTCACCGTGTTATGGCAATTTCACAAAATACCCGCATGAAAATCATATTTAAATTCACTTATTCACCGTTTCATAACAATTACACATAGTACTCGCATAAAATTCCTATTTATATTAACATACTCATCGCTTTATAGCAATTACACAAATTTCTCGCATTAAATCTTGTTTAAAAACACTAAATTACAATTTTATTATAAAAAAAAGCGTTGATATTCGGTCAAATTCACCGTGTTATAGCAATTACACAAAGTACCCGCATGAAAATCCTATTTAAATTCTTTACTCACCGTTTCATAACAATTACACATAGTACTCGCATAAAATTCCTATTTATATTCACTTACTCATCGGTTTATAGCAATTACACAAATTTCTCGCATGAAATCCTTATTTATATTCACTTGCTCGACACAAAAACACAGATATTGAATTTTATTAAAATAATTAAATGTTCAAATTCGGTCAAATCCTCATTTTATGGCAATAACATTAAGTTCACGCATGAAAATCTTATTTATATTCACTTTCTCACCGTTTTATAACAATTACACCAATTACGCACATGAAAATCCTATTTATATTCACTTGTTTGACACAAAAAACAAACGATATTAAATTTTATTAAAGTTATCAAACAATTAAATTCGGTTGAATTCACCGTTTTATAGCAATTACACAAAGTACCCGCATGAAATCCTTATTTATATTCACTTACTTGCCATTTCATAAATATTACACATAGTACTCACATACAAATCCTATTTATATTCACTAACTCGTTACAAAAACACCGAAATAAAGTTTTATTATAATAATTAAATGTTTAAATTCGGTCTAATTCACGGTTTTATAGCAATTACACAAAATACCCGCATGCAAATTGTATTTATATTAACATACTCACCGTGTTATGGCAATTACACAAAGTACCCGCATGAAAATCCTATTTAAATTCACTTATTCACCGTTTCATAACAATTACACATAGTACTCACATAAAATTCCTATTTATATTAACATACTCATCGCTTTATAGCAATTACACAAATTTCTCGCATTAAATCTTGTTTAAAAACACCAAATTACAATTTTATTATAAAAAAAAAGCGTTGATATTCGGTCAAATTCACCGTGTTTTAGCAATTACACAAAGTACCCGCATGAAATTCTTATTTATATTCACTTACTTGCCATTTTATAAGAATTATACATAGTACCCACATGAAAATCCTATTTATGTTCACTTACTCGCTACAAAAACACCGAAATAAAGTTTTATTATAATAATTAAATGTTTAAATTCGGTCGAATTCACCGTTTTATAGTAATTACACAAAGTATTCGCATACAAATCTTATTTACTCGAGACAAAAACACGAAACTCGAGACAAAAACACGAAATTACAATTTTATTATAAAAAATAAACGTTGAAATTCGGTCAAATTCACCGTGTTATAGCAATTACACAAAGTACCCGCATGAAAATCCTATTTAAATTCACTTACTCACCGTTTCATATCAATTACACATAGTACTCGCATAAAATTCCTATTTATATTCACTTACTCATCGGTTTATAGCAATTACACAAATTTCTCGCATTAAATCTTGTTTATATTCACTTACTCGACACAAAAACACAGATATAGAATTTTATTAAAATAATTAAATGTTCAAATTCGGTCAAATCCTCATTTTATGGCAATAACATAAAGTTCATGCATGAAAATTCTATTTATATTCACTTTCTCTCCGTTTTATAACAATTACACAAAATATCGGAATGAAAATTCTATTTATATTCACTTGTTTGACACAAAAAAAAACAATATAAAATTTTATTAAAGTTATCAAACAATTAAATTCGGTCGAATTCAACGTTTCATAGCAATTACACAAAGTACCCGCATGAAATCCTTATTTATATTCACTTACTTGCCATTTCATAAGAATTACACATAGAACTCACATTCAAATCCTATTTATATTCACTTACTCGTTACAAAAACACCGAAATAAAGTTTTATTATAATAATTAAATGTTTAAATTCGATCGTATTCACCGTTTTATAGCAATTACACAAAGTATTCGCATAAAAATCTTATTTATATTCACTTACTCGAGACAAAAACACGAAATTACAATTTTATTATAAAAAATAAATGCTAAAATTCGGTCAAATTCACCGTGTTATAGCAATTACACAAAGTACCCGCATGAAATTCCTATTTAAATTCACTTACTCACCGTTTCATAACAAGTACACATAGTACTCGCATAAAATTCCTATTTATATTCACTTACTCATCGGTTTATAGCAATTACACAAATTTCTCGCATTAAATCTTGTTTATATTCACTTACTCGACACAAAAACACAGATATAGAATTTTATTAAAATAATTAAATGTTCAAATTCCGTCAAATCCTCATTTTATGGCAATAACATAAAGTTCATGCATGAAAATTCTATTTATATTCACTTTCTCTCCGTTTTATAACAATTACACAAAATATCGGAATGAAAATCCTATTTATATTCACTTGTTTCACACAAAAAAAAACAATATAAATTTTATTAAAGTTATCAAACAATTAAATTCGGTAGAATTCACCGTTTTATAGCAATTACACAAAGTACCCGCATGAAATCCTTATTTATATTCACTTACTTGCCATTTCATAAGAATTACACATAGAACTCACATACAAATCCTATTTATATTCACTTACTCGTTACAAAAACACCGAAATAAAGTTTTATTATAATAATTAAATGTTTAAATTCGATCGTATTCACCGTTTTATAGCAATTACACAAAGTATTCGCATAAAAATCTTATTTATATTCACTTACTCGAGACAAAAACACGAAATTAACAATTTTATTATAAAAATAAACGTTGAAATTCGGTCAAATTCACCGTGTTATAGCAATTACACAAAGTACCCGCATGAAAATCCTATTTAAATTCACTTACTCACCGTTTCATAACAATTACACATAGTACTCGCATAAAATTCCTATTTATATTCACTTACTCATCGGTTTATAGCAATTACACAAATTTCTCGCATTAAATCTTGTTTATATTCACTTACTCGACACAAAAACACAGATATAGAATTTTATTAAATAATTAAATGTTCAAATTCGGTCAAATCCTCATTTTATGGCAATAACATAAAGTTCATGCATGAAAATTCTATTTATATTCACTTTCTCTCCGGTTTATAACAATTACACAAAATATCGGAATGAAAATCCTATTTATATTCACTTGTTTGACACAAAAAAAAAACAATATAAATTTTATTAAAGTTATCAAACAATTAAATTCGGTCGAATTCACCGTTTCATAGCAATTACACAAAGTACCCGCATGAAATCCTTATTTATATTCACTTACTTGCCATTTCATAAGAATTACACATAGAACTCACATACAAATCCTATTTATATTCACTTACTCGTTACAAAAACACCGAAATAAAGTTTTATTATAATAATTAAATGTTTAAATTCGATCGTATTCACCGTTTTATAGCAATTACACAAAGTATTCGCATAAAAATCTTATTTATATTCACTTACTCGAGACAAAAACACGAAATTACAATTTTATTATAAAAAATAAACGTTGAAATTCGGTCAAATTCACCGTGTTATAGCAATTACACAAAGTACCCGCATGAAAATCCTATTTAAATTCACTTACTCACCGTTTCATAACAATTACACATAGTACTCGCATAAAATTCCTATTTATATTCACTTTCTCATCGGTTTATAGCAATTACACAAATTTCTCGCATTAAATCTTGTTTATATTCACTTACTCGACACAAAAACACAGATATAGAATTTTATTAAAATAATTAAATGTTCAAATTCGGTCAAATCCTCATTTTATGGCAATAACATAAAGTTCATGCATGAAAATTCTATTTATATTCACTTTCTCTCCGGTTTATAACAATTACACAAAATATCGGAATGAAAATCCTATTTATATTCACTTGTTTGACACAAAAAAAAAACAATATAAAATTTTATTAAAGTTATCAAACAATTAAATTCGGTCGAATTCACCGTTTCATAGCAATTACACAAAGTACCCGCATGAAATCCTTATTTATATTCACTTACTTGTCATTTCATAAGAATTACACATAGAACTCACATACAAATCCTATTTATATTCACTTACTCGTTACAAAAACACCGAAATAAAGTTTTATTATAATAATTAAATGTTTAAATTCGATCGTATTCACCGTTTTATAGCAATTACACAAAGTATTCGCATAAAAATCTTATTTATATTCACTTACTCGAGACAAAAACACGAAATTACAATTTTATTATAAAAAATAAACGTTGAAATTCGGTCAAATTCACCGTGTTATAGCAATTACACAAAGTACCCGCATGAAAATCCTATTTAAATTCACTTACTCACCGTTTCATAACAATTACACATAGTACTCGCATAAAATTCCTATTTATATTCACTTACTCATCGGTTTATAGCAATTACACAAATTTCTCGCATTAAATCTTGTTTATATTCACTTACTCGACACAAAAACACAGATATAGAATTTTATTAAAATAATTAAATGTTCAAATTCGGTCAAATCCTCATTTTATGGCAATAACATAAAGTTCATGCATGAAAATTCTATTTATATTCACTTTCTCTCCGGTTTATAACAATTACACAAAATATCGGAATGAAAATCCTATTTATATTCACTTGTTTGACACAAAAAAAAAACAATATAAAATTTTATTAAAGTTATCAAACAATTAAATTCGGTCGAATTCACCGTTTCATAGCAATTACACAAAGTACCCGCATGAAATCCTTATTTATATTCACTTACTTGCCATTTCATAAGAATTACACATAGAACTCACATACAAATCCTATTTATATTCACTTACTCGTTACAAAAACACCGAAATAAAGTTTTATTATAATAATTAAATGTTTAAATTCGATCGTATTCACCGTTTTATAGCAATTACACAAAGTATTCGCATAAAAATCTTATTTATATTCACTTACTCGAGACAAAAACACGAAATTACAATTTTATTATAAAAAATAAACGTTGAAATTCGGTCAAATTCACCGTGTTATAGCAATTACACAAAGTAGCCGCATGAAAATCCTATTTAAATTCACTTACTCACCGTTTCATAACAATTACACATAGTACTCGCATAAAATTCCTATTTATATTCACTTTCTCATCGGTTTATAGCAATTACACAAATTTCTCGCATTAAATCTTGTTTATATTCACTTACTCGACACAAAAACACAGATATAGAATTTTATTAAAATAATTAAATGTTCAAATTCGGTCAAATCCTCATTTTATGGCAATAACATAAAGTTCATGCATGAAAATTTTATTTATATTCACTTTCTCTCCGGTTTATAACAATTACACAAAATATCGGAATGAAAATCCTATTTATATTCACTTGTTTAACACAAAAAAAAACAATATAAAATTTTATTAAAGTTATCAAACAATTAAATTCGGTCGAATTCACCGTTTCATAGCAATTACACAAAGTACCCGCATGAAATCCTTATTTATATTCACTTACTTGCCATTTCATAAGAATTACACATAGAACTCACATACAAATCCTATTTATATTCACTTACTCGTTACAAAAACACCGAAATAAAGTTTTATAATAATAATTAAATGTTTAAATTCGATCGTATTCACCGTTTTATAGCAATTACACAAAGTATTCGCATAAAAATCTTATTTATATTCACTTACTCGAGACAAAAACACGAAATTACAATTTTATTATAAAAAATAAACGTTGAAATTCGGTCAAATTCACCGTGTTATAGCAATTACACAAAGTACCCGCATGAAAATCCTATTTAAATTCACTTACTCACCGTTTCATAACAATTACACATAGTACTCGCATAAAATTCCTATTTATATTCACTTTCTCATCGGTTTATAGCAATTACACAAATTTCTCGCATTAAATCTTGTTTATATTCACTTACTCGACACAAAAACACAGATATAGAATTTTATTAAAATAATTAAATGTTCAAATTCGGTCAAATCCTCATTTTATGGCAATAACATAAAGTTCATGCATGAAAATTCTATTTATATTCACTTTCTCTCCGTTTTATAACAATTACACAAAATATCGGAATGAAAATCCTATTTATATTCACTTGTTTAACACAAAAAAAAACAATATAAAATTTTATTAAAGTTATCAAACAATTAAATTCGGTAGAATTCACCGTTTTATAGCAATTACACAAAGTACCCGCATGAAATCCTTATTTATATTCACTTACTTGCCATTTCATAAGAATTACACATAGAACTCACATACAAATCCTATTTATATTCACTTACTCGTTACAAAAACACCGGAATAAAGTTTTATTATAATAATTAAATGTTTAAATTCGATCGTATTCACCGTTTTATAGCAATTACACAAAGTATTCGCATAAAAATCTTATTTATATTCACTTACTCGAGACAAAAACACGAAATTACAATTTTATTATAAAAAATAAACGTTGAAATTCGGTCAAATTCACCGTGTTATAGCAATTACACAAAGTACCCGCATGAAAATCCTATTTAAATTCACTTACTCACCGTTTCATAACAATTACACATAGTACTCGCATAAAATTCCTATTTATATTCACTTTCTCATCGGTTTATAGCAATTACACAAATTTCTCGCATTAAATCTTGTTTATATTCACTTACTCGACACAAAAACACAGATATAGAATTTTATTAAAATAATTAAATGTTCAAATTCGGTCAAATCCTCATTTTATGGCAATAACATAAAGTTCATGCATGAAAATTCTATTTATATTCACTTTCTCTCCGTTTTATAACAATTACACAAAATATCGGAATGAAAATCCTATTTATATTCACTTGTTTAACACAAAAAAAAACAATATAAAATTTTATTAAAGTTATCAAACAATTAAATTCGGTCGAATTCACCGTTTCATAGCAATTACACAAAGTACCCGCATGAAATCCTTATTTATATTCACTTACTTGCCATTTCATAAGAATTACACATAGAACTCACATGCAAATCCTATTTATATTCACTTACTCGTTACAAAAACACCGAAATAAAGTTTTATTATAATAATTAAATGTTTAAATTCGATCGTATTCACCGTTTTATAGCAATTACACAAAGTATTCGCATAAAAATCTTATTTATATTCACTTACTCGAGACAAAAACACGAAATTACAATTTTATTATAAAAAATAAACGTTGAAATTCGGTCAAATTCACCGTGTTATAGCAATTACACAAAGTACCCGCATGAAAATCCTATTTAAATTCACTTACTCACCGTTTCATAACAATTACACATAGTACTCGCATAAAATTCCTATTTATATTCACTTTCTCATCGGTTTATAGCAATTACACAAATTTCTCGCATTAAATCTTGTTTATATTCACTTACTCGACACAAAAACACAGATATAGAATTTTATTAAAATAATTAAATGTTCAAATTCGGTCAAATCCTCATTTTATGGCAATAACATAAAGTTCATGCATGAAAATTCTATTTATATTCACTTTCTCTCCGTTTTATAACAATTACACAAAATATCGGAATGAAAATCCTATTTATATTCACTTGTTTAACACAAAAAAAAACAATATAAAATTTTATTAAAGTTATCAAACAATTAAATTCGGTCGAATTCACCGTTTCATAGCAATTACACAAAGTACCCGCATGAAATCCTTATTTATATTCACTTACTTGCCATTTCATAAGAATTACACATAGAACTCACATACAAATCCTATTTATATTCACTTACTCGTTACAAAAACACCGAAATAAAGTTTTATAATAATAATTAAATGTTTAAATTCGATCGTATTCACCGTTTTATAGCAATTACACAAAGTATTCGCATAAAAATCTTATTTATATTCACTTACTCGAGACAAAAACACGAAATTACAATTTTATTATAAAAAATAAACGTTGAAATTCGGTCAAATTCACCGTGTTATAGCAATTACACAAAGTACCCGCATGAAAATCCTATTTAAATTCACTTACTCACCGTTTCATAACAATTACACATAGTACTCGCATAAAATTCCTATTTATATTCACTTTCTCATCGGTTTATAGCAATTACACAATTTTCTCGCATTAAATCTTGTTTATATTCACTTACTCGACACAAAAACACAGATATAGAATTTTATTAAAATAATTAAATGTTCAAATTCGGTCAAATCCTCATTTTATGGCAATAACATAAAGTTCATGCATGAAAATTCTATTTATATTCACTTTCTCTCCGGTTTATAACAATTACACAAAATATCGGAATGAAAATCCTATTTATATTCACTTGTTTGACACAAAAAAAAAACAATATAAAATTTTATTAAAGTTATCAAACAATTAAATTCGGTCGAATTCACCGTTTCATAGCAATTACACAAAGTACCCGCATGAAATCCTTATTTATATTCACTTACTTGCCATTTCATAAGAATTACACATAGAACTCACATACAAATCCTATTTATATTCACTTACTCGTTACAAAAACACCGAAATAAAGTTTTATTATAATAATTAAATGTTTAAATTCGATCGTATTCACCGTTTTATAGCAATTACACAAAGTATTCGCATAAAAATCTTATTTATATTCACTTACTCGAGACAAAAACACGAAATTACAATTTTATTATAAAAAATAAACGTTGAAATTCGGTCAAATTCACCGTGTTATAGCAATTACACAAAGTACCCGCATGAAAATCCTATTTAAATTCACTTACTCACCGTTTCATAACAATTACACATAGTACTCGCATAAAATTCCTATTTATATTCACTTTCTCATCGGTTTATAGCAATTACACAAATTTCTCGCATTAAATCTTGTTTATATTCACTTACTCGACACAAAAACATAGATAAAGAATTTTATTAAAATAATTAAATGCTCAAATTCGGTCAAATCCTCATTTTATGGCAATAACATAAAGTTCATGCATGAAAATTCTATTTATATTCACTTTCTCTCCGTTTTATAACAATTACACAAAATATCGGAATGAAAATCCTATTTATATTCACTTGTTTAACACAAAAAAAAACAATATAAAATTTTATTAAAGTTATCAAACAATTAAATTCGGTCGAATTCACCGTTTCATAGCAATTACACAAAGTACCCGCATGAAATCCTTATTTATATTCACTTACTTGCCATTTCATAAGAATTACACATAGAACTCACATACAAATCCTATTTATATTCACTTACTCGTTACAAAAACACCGAAATAAAGTTTTATAATAATAATTAAATGTTTAAATTCGATCGTATTCACCGTTTTATAGCAATTACACAAAGTATTCGCATAAAAATCTTATTTATATTCACTTACTCGAGACAAAAACACGAAATTACAATTTTATTATAAAAAATAAACGTTGAAATTCGGTCAAATTCACCGTGTTATAGCAATTACACAAAGTACCCGCATGAAAATCCTATTTAAATTCACTTACTCACCGTTTCATAACAATTACACATAGTACTCGCATAAAATTCCTATTTATATTCACTTTCTCATCGGTTTATAGCAATTACACAAATTTCTCGCATTAAATCTTGTTTATATTCACTTACTCGACACAAAAACACAGATATAGAATTTTATTAAAATAATTAAATGTTCAAATTCGGTCAAATCCTCATTTTATGGCAATAACATAAAGTTCATGCATGAAAATTCTATTTATATTCACTTTCTCTCCGGTTTATAACAATTACACAAAATATCGGAATGAAAATCCTATTTATATTCACTTGTTTGACACAAAAAAAAAACAATATAAAATTTTATTAAAGTTATCAAACAATTAAATTCGGTCGAATTCACCGTTTCATAGCAATTACACAAAGTACCCGCATGAAATCCTTATTTATATTCACTTACTTGCCATTTCATAAGAATTACACATAGAACTCACATACAAATCCTATTTATATTCACTTACTCGTTACAAAAACACCGAAATAAAGTTTTATTATAATAATTAAATGTTTAAATTCGATCGTATTCACCGTTTTATAGCAATTACACAAAGTATTCGCATAAAAATCTTATTTATATTCACTTACTCGAGACAAAAACACGAAATTACAATTTTATTATAAAAAATAAACGTTGAAATTCGGTCAAATTCACCGTGTTATAGCAATTACACAAAGTACCCGCATGAAAATCCTATTTAAATTCACTTACTCACCGTTTCATAACAATTACACATAGTACTCGCATAAAATTCCTATTTATATTCACTTTCTCATCGGTTTATAGCAATTACACAAATTTCTCGCATTAAATCTTGTTTATATTCACTTACTCGACACAAAAACACAGATATAGAATTTTATTAAAATAATTAAATGCTCAAATTCGGTCAAATCCTCATTTTATGGCAATAACATAAAGTTCATGCATGAAAATTCTATTTATATTCACTTTCTCTCCGTTTTATAACAATTACACAAAATATCGGAATGAAAATCCTATTTATATTCACTTGTTTAACACAAAAAAAAACAATATAAAATTTTATTAAAGTTATCAAACAATTAAATTCGGTCGAATTCACCGTTTCATAGCAATTACACAAAGTACCCGCATGAAATCCTTATTTATATTCACTTACTTGCCATTTCATAAGAATTACACATAGAACTCACATACAAATCCTATTTATATTCACTTACTCGTTACAAAAACACCGAAATAAAGTTTTATAATAATAATTAAATGTTTAAATTCGATCGTATTCACCGTTTTATAGCAATTACACAAAGTATTCGCATAAAAATCTTATTTATATTCACTTACTCGAGACAAAAACACGAAATTACAATTTTATTATAAAAAATAAACGTTGAAATTCGGTCAAATTCACCGTGTTATAGCAATTACACAAAGTACCCGCATGAAAATCCTATTTAAATTCACTTACTCACCGTTTCATAACAATTACACATAGTACTCGCATAAAATTCCTATTTATATTCACTTTCTCATCGGTTTATAGCAATTACACAAATTTCTCGCATTAAATCTTGTTTATATTCACTTACTCGACACAAAAACACAGATATAGAATTTTATTAAAATAATTAAATGTTCAAATTCGGTCAAACCCTCATTTTATGGCAATAACATAAAGTTCATGCATGAAAATTCTATTTATATTCACTTTCTCTCCGGTTTATAACAATTACACAAAATATCGGAATGAAAATCCTATTTATATTCACTTGTTTGACACAAAAAAAAAACAATATAAAATTTTATTAAAGTTATCAAACAATTAAATTCGGTCGAATTCACCGTTTCATAGCAATTACACAAAGTACCCGCATGAAATCCTTATTTATATTCACTTACTTGCCATTTCATAAGAATTACACATAGAACTCACATACAAATCCTATTTATATTCACTTACTCGTTACAAAAACACCGAAATAAAGTTTTATAATAATAATTAAATGTTTAAATTCGATCGTATTCACCGTTTTATAGCAATTACACAAAGTATTCGCATAAAAATCTTATTTATATTCACTTACTCGAGACAAAAACACGAAATTACAATTTTATTATAAAAAATAAACGTTGAAATTCGGTCAAATTCACCGTGTTATAGCAATTACACAAAGTACCCGCATGAAAATCCTATTTAAATTCACTTACTCACCGTTTCATAACAATTACACATAGTACTCGCATAAAATTCCTATTTATATTCACTTTCTCATCGGTTTATAGCAATTACACAAATTTCTCGCATTAAATCTTGTTTATATTCACTTACTCGACACAAAAACACAGATATAGAATTTTATTAAAATAATTAAATGTTCAAATTCGGTCAAATCCTCATTTTATGGCAATAACATAAAGTTCATGCATGAAAATTCTATTTATATTCACTTTCTCTCCGGTTTATAACAATTACACAAAATATCGGAATGAAAATCCTATTTATATTCACTTGTTTGACACAAAAAAAAAACAATATAAAATTTTATTAAAGTTATCAAACAATTAAATTCGGTCGAATTCACCGTTTCATAGCAATTACACAAAGTACCCGCATGAAATCCTTATTTATATTCACTTACTTGCCATTTCATAAGAATTACACATAGAACTCACATACAAATCCTATTTATATTCACTTACTCGTTACAAAAACACCGAAATAAAGTTTTATAATAATAATTAAATGTTTAAATTCGATCGTATTCACCGTTTTATAGCAATTACACAAAGTATTCGCATAAAAATCTTATTTATATTCACTTACTCGAGACAAAAACACGAAATTACAATTTTATTATAAAAAATAAACGTTGAAATTCGGTCAAATTCACCGTGTTATAGCAATTACACAAAGTACCCGCATGAAAATCCTATTTAAATTCACTTACTCACCGTTTCATAACAATTACACATAGTACTCGCATAAAATTCCTATTTATATTCACTTTCTCATCGGTTTATAGCAATTACACAAATTTCTCGCATTAAATCTTGTTTATATTCACTTACTCGACACAAAAACACAGATATAGAATTTTATTAAAATAATTAAATGTTCAAATTCGGTCAAATCCTCATTTTATGGCAATAACATAAAGTTCATGCATGAAAATTCTATTTATATTCACTTTCTCTCCGGTTTATAACAATTACACAAAATATCGGAATGAAAATCCTATTTATATTCACTTGTTTGACACAAAAAAAAAACAATATAAAATTTTATTAAAGTTATCAAACAATTAAATTCGGTCGAATTCACCGTTTCATAGCAATTACACAAAGTACCCGCATGAAATCCTTATTTATATTCACTTACTTGCCATTTCATAAGAATTACACATAGAACTCACATACAAATCCTATTTATATTCACTTACTCGTTACAAAAACACCGAAATAAAGTTTTATAATAATAATTAAATGTTTAAATTCGATCGTA
Organism: Tipula confusa; assembly: GCA_963556175.1. Lineage (NCBI taxonomy): Eukaryota > Metazoa > Arthropoda > Insecta > Diptera > Tipulidae > Tipula > Tipula confusa. The sequence continues at coordinate 5,044,630 of OY744478.1, forward strand.
TTCACCGTTTTATAGCAATTACACAAAGTATTCGCATAAAAATCTTATTTATATTCACTTACTCGAGACAAAAACACGAAATTACAATTTTATTATAAAAAATAAACGTTGAAATTCGGTCAAATTCACCGTGTTATAGCAATTACACAAAGTACCCGCATGAAAATCCTATTTAAATTCACTTACTCACCGTTTCATAACAATTACACATAGTACTCGCATAAAATTCCTATTTATATTCACTTTCTCATCGGTTTATAGCAATTACACAAATTTCTCGCATTAAATCTTGTTTATATTCACTTACTCGACACAAAAACACAGATATAGAATTTTATTAAAATAATTAAATGTTCAAATTCGGTCAAATCCTCATTTTATGGCAATAACATAAAGTTCATGCATGAAAATTCTATTTATATTCACTTTCTCTCCGGTTTATAACAATTACACAAAATATCGGAATGAAAATCCTATTTATATTCACTTGTTTGACACAAAAAAAAAACAATATAAAATTTTATTAAAGTTATCAAACAATTAAATTCGGTCGAATTCACCGTTTCATAGCAATTACACAAAGTACCCGCATGAAATCCTTATTTATATTCACTTACTTGCCATTTCATAAGAATTACACATAGAACTCACATACAAATCCTATTTATATTCACTTACTCGTTACAAAAACACCGAAATAAAGTTTTATAATAATAATTAAATGTTTAAATTCGATCGTATTCACCGTTTTATAGCAATTACACAAAGTATTCGCATAAAAATCTTATTTATATTCACTTACTCGAGACAAAAACACGAAATTACAATTTTATTATAAAAAATAAACGTTGAAATTCGGTCAAATTCACCGTGTTATAGCAATTACACAAAGTACCCGCATGAAAATCCTATTTAAATTCACTTACTCACCGTTTCATAACAATTACACATAGTACTCGCATAAAATTCCTATTTATATTCACTTTCTCATCGGTTTATAGCAATTACACAAATTTCTCGCATTAAATCTTGTTTATATTCACTTACTCGACACAAAAACACAGATATAGAATTTTATTAAAATAATTAAATGTTCAAATTCGGTCAAATCCTCATTTTATGGCAATAACATAAAGTTCATGCATGAAAATTCTATTTATATTCACTTTCTCTCCGGTTTATAACAATTACACAAAATATCGGAATGAAAATCCTATTTATATTCACTTGTTTGACACAAAAAAAAAACAATATAAAATTTTATTAAAGTTATCAAACAATTAAATTCGGTCGAATTCACCGTTTCATAGCAATTACACAAAGTACCCGCATGAAATCCTTATTTATATTCACTTACTTGCCATTTCATAAGAATTACACATAGAACTCACATACAAATCCTATTTATATTCACTTACTCGTTACAAAAACACCGAAATAAAGTTTTATAATAATAATTAAATGTTTAAATTCGATCGTATTCACCGTTTTATAGCAATTACACAAAGTATTCGCATAAAAATCTTATTTATATTCACTTACTCGAGACAAAAACACGAAATTACAATTTTATTATAAAAAATAAACGTTGAAATTCGGTCAAATTCACCGTGTTATAGCAATTACACAAAGTACCCGCATGAAAATCCTATTTAAATTCACTTACTCACCGTTTCATAACAATTACACATAGTACTCGCATAAAATTCCTATTTATATTCACTTTCTCATCGGTTTATAGCAATTACACAAATTTCTCGCATTAAATCTTGTTTATATTCACTTACTCGACACAAAAACACAGATATAGAATTTTATTAAAATAATTAAATGTTCAAATTCGGTCAAATCCTCATTTTATGGCAATAACATAAAGTTCATGCATGAAAATTCTATTTATATTCACTTTCTCTCCGGTTTATAACAATTACACAAAATATCGGAATGAAAATCCTATTTATATTCACTTGTTTGACACAAAAAAAAAACAATATAAAATTTTATTAAAGTTATCAAACAATTAAATTCGGTCGAATTCACCGTTTCATAGCAATTACACAAAGTACCCGCATGAAATCCTTATTTATATTCACTTACTTGCCATTTCATAAGAATTACACATAGAACTCACATACAAATCCTATTTATATTCACTTACTCGTTACAAAAACACCGAAATAAAGTTTTATTATAATAATTAAATGTTTAAATTCGATCGTATTCACCGTTTTATAGCAATTACACAAAGTATTCGCATAAAAATCTTATTTATATTCACTTACTCGAGACAAAAACACGAAATTACAATTTTATTATAAAAAATAAACGTTGAAATTCGGTCAAATTCACCGTGTTATAGCAATTACACAAAGTACCCGCATGAAAATCCTATTTAAATTCACTTACTCACCGTTTCATAACAATTACACATAGTACTCGCATAAAATTCCTATTTATATTCACTTTCTCATCGGTTTATAGCAATTACACAAATTTCTCGCATTAAATCTTGTTTATATTCACTTACTCGACACAAAAACACAGATATAGAATTTTATTAAAATAATTAAATGTTCAAATTCGGTCAAATCCTCATTTTATGGCAATAACATAAAGTTCATGCATGAAAATTCTATTTATATTCACTTTCTCTCCGGTTTATAACAATTACACAAAATATCGGAATGAAAATCCTATTTATATTCACTTGTTTGACACAAAAAAAAAACAATATAAAATTTTATTAAAGTTATCAAACAATTAAATTCGGTCGAATTCACCGTTTCATAGCAATTACACAAAGTACCCGCATGAAATCCTTATTTATATTCACTTACTTGCCATTTCATAAGAATTACACATAGAACTCACATACAAATCCTATTTATATTCACTTACTCGTTACAAAAACACCGAAATAAAGTTTTATAATAATAATTAAATGTTTAAATTCGATCGTATTCACCGTTTTATAGCAATTACACAAAGTATTCGCATAAAAATCTTATTTATATTCACTTACTCGAGACAAAAACACGAAATTACAATTTTATTATAAAAAATAAACGTTGAAATTCGGTCAAATTCACCGTGTTATAGCAATTACACAAAGTACCCGCATGAAAATCCTATTTAAATTCACTTACTCACCGTTTCATAACAATTACACATAGTACTCGCATAAAATTCCTATTTATATTCACTTTCTCATCGGTTTATAGCAATTACACAAATTTCTCGCATTAAATCTTGTTTATATTCACTTACTCGACACAAAAACACAGATATAGAATTTTATTAAAATAATTAAATGTTCAAATTCGGTCAAATCCTCATTTTATGGCAATAACATAAAGTTCATGCATGAAAATTCTATTTATATTCACTTTCTCTCCGGTTTATAACAATTACACAAAATATCGGAATGAAAATCCTATTTATATTCACTTGTTTGACACAAAAAAAAAACAATATAAAATTTTATTAAAGTTATCAAACAATTAAATTCGGTCGAATTCACCGTTTCATAGCAATTACACAAAGTACCCGCATGAAATCCTTATTTATATTCACTTACTTGCCATTTCATAAGAATTACACATAGAACTCACATACAAATCCTATTTATATTCACTTACTCGTTACAAAAACACCGAAATAAAGTTTTATAATAATAATTAAATGTTTAAATTCGATCGTATTCACCGTTTTATAGCAATTACACAAAGTATTCGCATAAAAATCTTATTTATATTCACTTACTCGAGACAAAAACACGAAATTACAATTTTATTATAAAAAATAAACGTTGAAATTCGGTCAAATTCACCGTGTTATAGCAATTACACAAAGTACCCGCATGAAAATCCTATTTAAATTCACTTACTCACCGTTTCATAACAATTACACATAGTACTCGCATAAAATTCCTATTTATATTCACTTTCTCATCGGTTTATAGCAATTACACAAATTTCTCGCATTAAATCTTGTTTATATTCACTTACTCGACACAAAAACACAGATATAGAATTTTATTAAAATAATTAAATGTTCAAATTCGGTCAAATCCTCATTTTATGGCAATAACATAAAGTTCATGCATGAAAATTCTATTTATATTCACTTTCTCTCCGGTTTATAACAATTACACAAAATATCGGAATGAAAATCCTATTTATATTCACTTGTTTGACACAAAAAAAAAACAATATAAAATTTTATTAAAGTTATCAAACAATTAAATTCGGTCGAATTCACCGTTTCATAGCAATTACACAAAGTACCCGCATGAAATCCTTATTTATATTCACTTACTTGCCATTTCATAAGAATTACACATAGAACTCACATACAAATCCTATTTATATTCACTTACTCGTTACAAAAACACCGAAATAAAGTTTTATAATAATAATTAAATGTTTAAATTCGATCGTATTCACCGTTTTATAGCAATTACACAAAGTATTCGCATAAAAATCTTATTTATATTCACTTACTCGAGACAAAAACACGAAATTACAATTTTATTATAAAAAATAAACGTTGAAATTCGGTCAAATTCACCGTGTTATAGCAATTACACAAAGTACCCGCATGAAAATCCTATTTAAATTCACTTACTCACCGTTTCATAACAATTACACATAGTACTCGCATAAAATTCCTATTTATATTCACTTTCTCATCGGTTTATAGCAATTACACAAATTTCTCGCATTAAATCTTGTTTATATTCACTTACTCGACACAAAAACACAGATATAGAATTTTATTAAAATAATTAAATGTTCAAATTCGGTCAAACCCTCATTTTATGGCAATAACATAAAGTTCATGCATGAAAATTCTATTTATATTCACTTTCTCTCCGGTTTATAACAATTACACAAAATATCGGAATGAAAATCCTATTTATATTCACTTGTTTGACACAAAAAAAAAACAATATAAAATTTTATTAAAGTTATCAAACAATTAAATTCGGTCGAATTCACCGTTTCATAGCAATTACACAAAGTACCCGCATGAAATCCTTATTTATATTCACTTACTTGCCATTTCATAAGAATTACACATAGAACTCACATACAAATCCTATTTATATTCACTTACTCGTTACAAAAACACCGAAATAAAGTTTTATAATAATAATTAAATGTTTAAATTCGATCGTATTCACCGTTTTATAGCAATTACACAAAGTATTCGCATAAAAATCTTATTTATATTCACTTACTCGAGACAAAAACACGAAATTACAATTTTATTATAAAAAATAAACGTTGAAATTCGGTCAAATTCACCGTGTTATAGCAATTACACAAAGTACCCGCATGAAAATCCTATTTAAATTCACTTACTCACCGTTTCATAACAATTACACATAGTACTCGCATAAAATTCCTATTTATATTCACTTTCTCATCGGTTTATAGCAATTACACAAATTTCTCGCATTAAATCTTGTTTATATTCACTTACTCGACACAAAAACACAGATATAGAATTTTATTAAAATAATTAAATGTTCAAATTCGGTCAAATCCTCATTTTATGGCAATAACATAAAGTTCATGCATGAAAATTCTATTTATATTCACTTTCTCTCCGGTTTATAACAATTACACAAAATATCGGAATGAAAATCCTATTTATATTCACTTGTTTGACACAAAAAAAAAACAATATAAAATTTTATTAAAGTTATCAAACAATTAAATTCGGTCGAATTCACCGTTTCATAGCAATTACACAAAGTACCCGCATGAAATCCTTATTTATATTCACTTACTTGCCATTTCATAAGAATTACACATAGAACTCACATACAAATCCTATTTATATTCACTTACTCGTTACAAAAACACCGAAATAAAGTTTTATAATAATAATTAAATGTTTAAATTCGATCGTATTCACCGTTTTATAGCAATTACACAAAGTATTCGCATAAAAATCTTATTTATATTCACTTACTCGAGACAAAAACACGAAATTACAATTTTATTATAAAAAATAAACGTTGAAATTCGGTCAAATTCACCGTGTTATAGCAATTACACAAAGTACCCGCATGAAAATCCTATTTAAATTCACTTACTCACCGTTTCATAACAATTACACATAGTACTCGCATAAAATTCCTATTTATATTCACTTTCTCATCGGTTTATAGCAATTACACAAATTTCTCGCATTAAATCTTGTTTATATTCACTTACTCGACACAAAAACACAGATATAGAATTTTATTAAAATAATTAAATGTTCAAATTCGGTCAAATCCTCATTTTATGGCAATAACATAAAGTTCATGCATGAAAATTCTATTTATATTCACTTTCTCTCCGGTTTATAACAATTACACAAAATATCGGAATGAAAATCCTATTTATATTCACTTGTTTGACACAAAAAAAAAACAATATAAAATTTTATTAAAGTTATCAAACAATTAAATTCGGTCGAATTCACCGTTTCATAGCAATTACACAAAGTACCCGCATGAAATCCTTATTTATATTCACTTACTTGCCATTTCATAAGAATTACACATAGAACTCACATACAAATCCTATTTATATTCACTTACTCGTTACAAAAACACCGAAATAAAGTTTTATAATAATAATTAAATGTTTAAATTCGATCGTATTCACCGTTTTATAGCAATTACACAAAGTATTCGCATAAAAATCTTATTTATATTCACTTACTCGAGACAAAAACACGAAATTACAATTTTATTATAAAAAATAAACGTTGAAATTCGGTCAAATTCACCGTGTTATAGCAATTACACAAAGTACCCGCATGAAAATCCTATTTAAATTCACTTACTCACCGTTTCATAACAATTACACATAGTACTCGCATAAAATTCCTATTTATATTCACTTTCTCATCGGTTTATAGCAATTACACAAATTTCTCGCATTAAATCTTGTTTATATTCACTTACTCGACACAAAAACACAGATATAGAATTTTATTAAAATAATTAAATGTTCAAATTCGGTCAAATCCTCATTTTATGGCAATAACATAAAGTTCATGCATGAAAATTCTATTTATATTCACTTTCTCTCCGGTTTATAACAATTACACAAAATATCGGAATGAAAATCCTATTTATATTCACTTGTTTGACACAAAAAAAAAACAATATAAAATTTTATTAAAGTTATCAAACAATTAAATTCGGTCGAATTCACCGTTTCATAGCAATTACACAAAGTACCCGCATGAAATCCTTATTTATATTCACTTACTTGCCATTTCATAAGAATTACACATAGAACTCACATACAAATCCTATTTATATTCACTTACTCGTTACAAAAACACCGAAATAAAGTTTTATAATAATAATTAAATGTTTAAATTCGATCGTATTCACCGTTTTATAGCAATTACACAAAGTATTCGCATAAAAATCTTATTTATATTCACTTACTCGAGACAAAAACACGAAATTACAATTTTATTATAAAAAATAAACGTTGAAATTCGGTCAAATTCACCGTGTTATAGCAATTACACAAAGTACCCGCATGAAAATCCTATTTAAATTCACTTACTCACCGTTTCATAACAATTACACATAGTACTCGCATAAAATTCCTATTTATATTCACTTTCTCATCGGTTTATAGCAATTACACAAATTTCTCGCATTAAATCTTGTTTATATTCACTTACTCGACACAAAAACACAGATATAGAATTTTATTAAAATAATTAAATGTTCAAATTCGGTCAAATCCTCATTTTATGGCAATAACATAAAGTTCATGCATGAAAATTCTATTTATATTCACTTTCTCTCCGGTTTATAACAATTACACAAAATATCGGAATGAAAATCCTATTTATATTCACTTGTTTGACACAAAAAAAAAACAATATAAAATTTTATTAAAGTTATCAAACAATTAAATTCGGTCGAATTCACCGTTTCATAGCAATTACACAAAGTACCCGCATGAAATCCTTATTTATATTCACTTACTTGCCATTTCATAAGAATTACACATAGAACTCACATACAAATCCTATTTATATTCACTTACTCGTTACAAAAACACCGAAATAAAGTTTTATAATAATAATTAAATGTTTAAATTCGATCGTATTCACCGTTTTATAGCAATTACACAAAGTATTCGCATAAAAATCTTATTTATATTCACTTACTCGAGACAAAAACACGAAATTACAATTTTATTATAAAAAATAAACGTTGAAATTCGGTCAAATTCACCGTGTTATAGCAATTACACAAAGTACCCGCATGAAAATCCTATTTAAATTCACTTACTCACCGTTTCATAACAATTACACATAGTACTCGCATAAAATTCCTATTTATATTCACTTTCTCATCGGTTTATAGCAATTACACAAATTTCTCGCATTAAATCTTGTTTATATTCACTTACTCGACACAAAAACACAGATATAGAATTTTATTAAAATAATTAAATGTTCAAATTCGGTCAAATCCTCATTTTATGGTAATAACATAAAGTTCATGCATGAAAATTCTATTTATATTCACTTTCTCTCCGGTTTATAACAATTACACAAAATATCGGAATGAAAATCCTATTTATATTCACTTGTTTGACACAAAAAAAAAACAATATAAAATTTTATTAAAGTTATCAAACAATTAAATTCGGTCGAATTCACCGTTTCATAGCAATTACACAAAGTACCCGCATGAAATCCTTATTTATATTCACTTACTTGCCATTTCATAAGAATTACACATAGAACTCACATACAAATCCTATTTATATTCACTTACTCGTTACAAAAACACCGAAATAAAGTTTTATAATAATAATTAAATGTTTAAATTCGATCGTATTCACCGTTTTATAGCAATTACACAAAGTATTCGCATAAAAATCTTATTTATATTCACTTACTCGAGACAAAAACACGAAATTACAATTTTATTATAAAAAATAAACGTTGAAATTCGGTCAAATTCACCGTGTTATAGCAATTACACAAAGTACCCGCATGAAAATCCTATTTAAATTCACTTACTCACCGTTTCATAACAATTACACATAGTACTCGCATAAAATTCCTATTTATATTCACTTTCTCATCGGTTTATAGCAATTACACAAATTTCTCGCATTAAATCTTGTTTATATTCACTTACTCGACACAAAAACACAGATATAGAATTTTATTAAAATAATTAAATGTTCAAATTCGGTCAAATCCTCATTTTATGGCAATAACATAAAGTTCATGCATGAAAATTCTATTTATATTCACTTTCTCTCCGGTTTATAACAATTACACAAAATATCGGAATGAAAATCCTATTTATATTCACTTGTTTGACACAAAAAAAAAACAATATAAAATTTTATTAAAGTTATCAAACAATTAAATTCGGTCGAATTCACCGTTTCATAGCAATTACACAAAGTACCCGCATGAAATCCTTATTTATATTCACTTACTTGCCATTTCATAAGAATTACACATAGAACTCACATACAAATCCTATTTATATTCACTTACTCGTTACAAAAACACCGAAATAAAGTTTTATTATAATAATTAAATGTTTAAATTCGATCGTATTCACCGTTTTATAGCAATTACACAAAGTATTCGCATAAAAATCTTATTTATATTCACTTACTCGAGACAAAAACACGAAATTACAATTTTATTATAAAAAATAAACGTTGAAATTCGGTCAAATTCACCGTGTTATAGCAATTACACAAAGTACCCGCATGAAAATCCTATTTAAATTCACTTACTCACCGTTTCATAACAATTACACATAGTACTCGCATAAAATTCCTATTTATATTCACTTTCTCATCGGTTTATAGCAATTACACAAATTTCTCGCATTAAATCTTGTTTATATTCACTTACTCGACACAAAAACACAGATATAGAATTTTATTAAAATAATTAAATGCTCAAATTCGGTCAAATCCTCATTTTATGGCAATAACATAAAGTTCATGCATGAAAATTCTATTTATATTCACTTTCTCTCCGTTTTATAACAATTACACAAAATATCGGAATGAAAATCCTATTTATATTCACTTGTTTAACACAAAAAAAAACAATATAAAATTTTATTAAAGTTATCAAACAATTAAATTCGGTCGAATTCACCGTTTCATAGCAATTACACAAAGTACCCGCATGAAATCCTTATTTATATTCACTTACTTGCCATTTCATAAGAATTACACATAGAACTCACATACAAATCCTATTTATATTCACTTACTCGTTACAAAAACACCGAAATAAAGTTTTATAATAATAATTAAATGTTTAAATTCGATCGTATTCACCGTTTTATAGCAATTACACAAAGTATTCGCATAAAAATCTTATTTATATTCACTTACTCGAGACAAAAACACGAAATTACAATTTTATTATAAAAAATAAACGTTGAAATTCGGTCAAATTCACCGTGTTATAGCAATTACACAAAGTACCCGCATGAAAATCCTATTTAAATTCACTTACTCACCGTTTCATAACAATTACACATAGTACTCGCATAAAATTCCTATTTATATTCACTTTCTCATCGGTTTATAGCAATTACACAAATTTCTCGCATTAAATCTTGTTTATATTCACTTACTCGACACAAAAACACAGATATAGAATTTTATTAAAATAATTAAATGTTCAAATTCGGTCAAACCCTCATTTTATGGCAATAACATAAAGTTCATGCATGAAAATTCTATTTATATTCACTTTCTCTCCGGTTTATAACAATTACACAAAATATCGGAATGAAAATCCTATTTATATTCACTTGTTTGACACAAAAAAAAAACAATATAAAATTTTATTAAAGTTATCAAACAATTAAATTCGGTCGAATTCACCGTTTCATAGCAATTACACAAAGTACCCGCATGAAATCCTTATTTATATTCACTTACTTGCCATTTCATAAGAATTACACATAGAACTCACATACAAATCCTATTTATATTCACTTACTCGTTACAAAAACACCGAAATAAAGTTTTATTATAATAATTAAATGTTTAAATTCGATCGTATTCACCGTTTTATAGCAATTACACAAAGTATTCGCATAAAAATCTTATTTATATTCACTTACTCGAGACAAAAACACGAAATTACAATTTTATTATAAAAAATAAACGTTGAAATTCGGTCAAATTCACCGTGTTATAGCAATTACACAAAGTACCCGCATGAAAATCCTATTTAAATTCACTTACTCACCGTTTCATAACAATTACACATAGTACTCGCATAAAATTCCTATTTATATTCACTTTCTCATCGGTTTATAGCAATTACACAAATTTCTCGCATTAAATCTTGTTTATATTCACTTACTCGAAACAAAAACACAGATATAGAATTTTATTAAAATAATTAAATGTTCAAATTCGGTCAAATCCTCATTTTATGGCAATAACATAAAGTTCATGCATGAAAATTCTATTTATATTCACTTTCTCTCCGTTTTATAACAATTACACAAAATATCGGAATGAAAATCCTATTTATATTCACTTGTTTAACACAAAAAAAAACAATATAAAATTTTATTAAAGTTATCAAACAATTAAATTCGGTCGAATTCACCGTTTCATAGCAATTACACAAAGTACCCGCATGAAATCCTTATTTATATTCACTTACTTGCCATTTCATAAGAATTACACATAGAACTCACATACAAATCCTATTTATATTCACTTACTCGTTACAAAAACACCGAAATAAAGTTTTATAATAATAATTAAATGTTTAAATTCGATCGTATTCACCGTTTTATAGCAATTACACAAAGTATTCGCATAAAAATCTTATTTATATTCACTTACTCGAGACAAAAACACGAAATTACAATTTTATTATAAAAAATAAACGTTGAAATTCGGTCAAATTCACCGTGTTATAGCAATTACACAAAGTACCCGCATGAAAATCCTATTTAAATTCACTTACTCACCGTTTCATAACAATTACACATAGTACTCGCATAAAATTCCTATTTATATTCACTTTCTCATCGGTTTATAGCAATTACACAAATTTCTCGCATTAAATCTTGTTTATATTCACTTACTCGACACAAAAACACAGATATAGAATTTTATTAAAATAATTAAATGTTCAAATTCGGTCAAATCCTCATTTTATGGCAATAACATAAAGTTCATGCATGAAAATTCTATTTATATTCACTTTCTCTCCGGTTTATAACAATTACACAAAATATCGGAATGAAAATCCTATTTATATTCACTTGTTTGACACAAAAAAAAAACAATATAAAATTTTATTAAAGTTATCAAACAATTAAATTCGGTCGAATTCACCGTTTCATAGCAATTACACAAAGTACCCGCATGAAATCCTTATTTATATTCACTTACTTGCCATTTCATAAGAATTACACATAGAACTCACATACAAATCCTATTTATATTCACTTACTCGTTACAAAAACACCGAAATAAAGTTTTATTATAATAATTAAATGTTTAAATTCGATCGTATTCACCGTTTTATAGCAATTACACAAAGTATTCGCATAAAAATCTTATTTATATTCACTTACTCGAGACAAAAACACGAAATTACAATTTTATTATAAAAAATAAACGTTGAAATTCGGTCAAATTCACCGTGTTATAGCAATTACACAAAGTACCCGCATGAAAATCCTATTTAAATTCACTTACTCACCGTTTCATAACAATTACACATAGTACTCGCATAAAATTCCTATTTATATTCACTTTCTCATCGGTTTATAGCAATTACACAAATTTCTCGCATTAAATCTTGTTTATATTCACTTACTCGACACAAAAACACAGATATAGAATTTTATTAAAATAATTAAATGTTCAAATTCGGTCAAACCCTCATTTTATGGCAATAACATAAAGTTCATGCATGAAAATTCTATTTATATTCACTTTCTCTCCGGTTTATAACAATTACACAAAATATCGGAATGAAAATCCTATTTATATTCACTTGTTTGACACAAAAAAAAAACAATATAAAATTTTATTAAAGTTATCAAACAATTAAATTCGGTCGAATTCACCGTTTCATAGCAATTACACAAAGTACCCGCATGAAATCCTTATTTATATTCACTTACTTGCCATTTCATAAGAATTACACATAGAACTCACATACAAATCCTATTTATATTCACTTACTCGTTACAAAAACACCGAAATAAAGTTTTATAATAATAATTAAATGTTTAAATTCGATCGTATTCACCGTTTTATAGCAATTACACAAAGTATTCGCATAAAAATCTTATTTATATTCACTTACTCGAGACAAAAACACGAAATTACAATTTTATTATAAAAAATAAACGTTGAAATTCGGTCAAATTCACCGTGTTATAGCAATTACACAAAGTACCCGCATGAAAATCCTATTTAAATTCACTTACTCACCGTTTCATAACAATTACACATAGTACTCGCATAAAATTCCTATTTATATTCACTTTCTCATCGGTTTATAGCAATTACACAAATTTCTCGCATTAAATCTTGTTTATATTCACTTACTCGACACAAAAACACAGATATAGAATTTTATTAAAATAATTAAATGTTCAAATTCGGTCAAATCCTCATTTTATGGCAATAACATAAAGTTCATGCATGAAAATTCTATTTATATTCACTTTCTCTCCGGTTTATAACAATTACACAAAATATCGGAATGAAAATCCTATTTATATTCACTTGTTTGACACAAAAAAAAACAATATAAAATTTTATTAAAGTTATCAAACAATTAAATTCGGTCGAATTCACCGTTTCATAGCAATTACACAAAGTACCCGCATGAAATCCTTATTTATATTCACTTACTTGCCATTTCATAAGAATTACACATAGAACTCACATACAAATCCTATTTATATTCACTTACTCGTTACAAAAACACCGAAATAAAGTTTTATAATAATAATTAAATGTTTAAATTCGATCGTATTCACCGTTTTATAGCAATTACACAAAGTATTCGCATAAAAATCTTATTTATATTCACTTACTCGAGACAAAAACACGAAATTACAATTTTATTATAAAAAATAAACGTTGAAATTCGGTCAAATTCACCGTGTTATAGCAATTACACAAAGTACCCGCATGAAAATCCTATTTAAATTCACTTACTCACCGTTTCATAACAATTACACATAGTACTCGCATAAAATTCCTATTTATATTCACTTTCTCATCGGTTTATAGCAATTACACAAATTTCTCGCATTAAATCTTGTTTATATTCACTTACTCGACACAAAAACACAGATATAGAATTTTATTAAAATAATTAAATGTTCAAATTCGGTCAAATCCTCATTTTATGGCAATAACATAAAGTTCATGCATGAAAATTCTATTTATATTCACTTTCTCTCCGGTTTATAACAATTACACAAAATATCGGAATGAAAATCCTATTTATATTCACTTGTTTGACACAAAAAAAAAACAATATAAAATTTTATTAAAGTTATCAAACAATTAAATTCGGTCGAATTCACCGTTTCATAGCAATTACACAAAGTACCCGCATGAAATCCTTATTTATATTCACTTACTTGCCATTTCATAAGAATTACACATAGAACTCACATACAAATCCTATTTATATTCACTTACTCGTTACAAAAACACCGAAATAAAGTTTTATAATAATAATTAAATGTTTAAATTCGATCGTATTCACCGTTTTATAGCAATTACACAAAGTATTCGCATAAAAATCTTATTTATATTCACTTACTCGAGACAAAAACACGAAATTACAATTTTATTATAAAAAATAAACGTTGAAATTCGGTCAAATTCACCGTGTTATAGCAATTACACAAAGTACCCGCATGAAAATCCTATTTAAATTCACTTACTCACCGTTTCATAACAATTACACATAGTACTCGCATAAAATTCCTATTTATATTCACTTTCTCATCGGTTTATAGCAATTACACAAATTTCTCGCATTAAATCTTGTTTATATTCACTTACTCGACACAAAAACACAGATATAGAATTTTATTAAAATAATTAAATGTTCAAATTCGGTCAAATCCTCATTTTATGGCAATAACATAAAGTTCATGCATGAAAATTCTATTTATATTCACTTTCTCTCCGGTTTATAACAATTACACAAAATATCGGAATGAAAATCCTATTTATATTCACTTGTTTGACACAAAAAAAAAACAATATAAAATTTTATTAAAGTTATCAAACAATTAAATTCGGTCGAATTCACCGTTTCATAGCAATTACACAAAGTACCCGCATGAAATCCTTATTTATATTCACTTACTTGCCATTTCATAAGAATTACACATAGAACTCACATACAAATCCTATTTATATTCACTTACTCGTTACAAAAACACCGAAATAAAGTTTTATAATAATAATTAAATGTTTAAATTCGATCGTATTCACCGTTTTATAGCAATTACACAAAGTATTCGCATAAAAATCTTATTTATATTCACTTACTCGAGACAAAAACACGAAATTACAATTTTATTATAAAAAATAAACGTTGAAATTCGGTCAAATTCACCGTGTTATAGCAATTACACAAAGTACCCGCATGAAAATCCTATTTAAATTCACTTACTCACCGTTTCATAACAATTACACATAGTACTCGCATAAAATTCCTATTTATATTCACTTTCTCATCGGTTTATAGCAATTACACAAATTTCTCGCATTAAATCTTGTTTATATTCACTTACTCGACACAAAAACACAGTTATAGAATTTTATTAAAATAATTAAATGTTCAAATTCGGTCAAATCCTCATTTTATGGCAATAACATAAAGTTCATGCATGAAAATTCTATTTATATTCACTTTCTCTCCGGTTTATAACAATTACACAAAATATCGGAATGAAAATCCTATTTATATTCACTTGTTTGACACAAAAAAAAAACAATATAAAATTTTATTAAAGTTATCAAACAATTAAATTCGGTCGAATTCACCGTTTCATAGCAATTACACAAAGTACCCGCATGAAATCCTTATTTATATTCACTTACTTGCCATTTCATAAGAATTACACATAGAACTCACATACAAATCCTATTTATATTCACTTACTCGTTACAAAAACACCGAAATAAAGTTTTATAATAATAATTAAATGTTTAAATTCGATCGTATTCACCGTTTTATAGCAATTACACAAAGTATTCGCATAAAAATCTTATTTATATTCACTTACTCGAGACAAAAACACGAAATTACAATTTTATTATAAAAAATAAACGTTGAAATTCGGTCAAATTCACCGTGTTATAGCAATTACACAAAGTACCCGCATGAAAATCCTATTTAAATTCACTTACTCACCGTTTCATAACAATTACACATAGTACTCGCATAAAATTCCTATTTATATTCACTTTCTCATCGGTTTATAGCAATTACACAAATTTCTCGCATTAAATCTTGTTTATATTCACTTACTCGACACAAAAACACAGATATAGAATTTTATTAAAATAATTAAATGTTCAAATTCGGTCAAATCCTCATTTTATGGCAATAACATAAAGTTCATGCATGAAAATTCTATTTATATTCACTTTCTCTCCGGTTTATAACAATTACACAAAATATCGGAATGAAAATCCTATTTATATTCACTTGTTTGACACAAAAAAAAAACAATATAAAATTTTATTAAAGTTATCAAACAATTAAATTCGGTCGAATTCACCGTTTCATAGCAATTACACAAAGTACCCGCATGAAATCCTTATTTATATTCACTTACTTGCCATTTCATAAGAATTACACATAGAACTCACATACAAATCCTATTTATATTCACTTACTCGTTACAAAAACACCGAAATAAAGTTTTATAATAATAATTAAATGTTTAAATTCGATCGTATTCACCGTTTTATAGCAATTACACAAAGTATTCGCATAAAAATCTTATTTATATTCACTTACTCGAGACAAAAACACGAAATTACAATTTTATTATAAAAAATAAACGTTGAAATTCGGTCAAATTCACCGTGTTATAGCAATTACACAAAGTACCCGCATGAAAATCCTATTTAAATTCACTTACTCACCGTTTCATAACAATTACACATAGTACTCGCATAAAATTCCTATTTATATTCACTTTCTCATCGGTTTATAGCAATTACACAAATTTCTCGCATTAAATCTTGTTTATATTCACTTACTCGACACAAAAACACAGATATAGAATTTTATTAAAATAATTAAATGTTCAAATTCGGTCAAATCCTCATTTTATGGCAATAACATAAAGTTCATGCATGAAAATTCTATTTATATTCACTTTCTCTCCGGTTTATAACAATTACACAAAATATCGGAATGAAAATCCTATTTATATTCACTTGTTTGACACAAAAAAAAAACAATATAAAATTTTATTAAAGTTATCAAACAATTAAATTCGGTCGAATTCACCGTTTCATAGCAATTACACAAAGTACCCGCATGAAATCCTTATTTATATTCACTTACTTGCCATTTCATAAGAATTACACATAGAACTCACATACAAATCCTATTTATATTCACTTACTCGTTACAAAAACACCGAAATAAAGTTTTATAATAATAATTAAATGTTTAAATTCGATCGTATTCACCGTTTTATAGCAATTACACAAAGTATTCGCATAAAAATCTTATTTATATTCACTTACTCGAGACAAAAACACGAAATTACAATTTTATTATAAAAAATAAACGTTGAAATTCGGTCAAATTCACCGTGTTATAGCAATTACACAAAGTACCCGCATGAAAATCCTATTTAAATTCACTTACTCACCGTTTCATAACAATTACACATAGTACTCGCATAAAATTCCTATTTATATTCACTTTCTCATCGGTTTATAGCAATTACACAAATTTCTCGCATTAAATCTTGTTTATATTCACTTACTCGACACAAAAACACAGATATAGAATTTTATTAAAATAATTAAATGTTCAAATTCGGTCAAACCCTCATTTTATGGCAATAACATAAAGTTCATGCATGAAAATTCTATTTATATTCACTTTCTCTCCGGTTTATAACAATTACACAAAATATCGGAATGAAAATCCTATTTATATTCACTTGTTTGACACAAAAAAAAAACAATATAAAATTTTATTAAAGTTATCAAACAATTAAATTCGGTCGAATTCACCGTTTCATAGCAATTACACAAAGTACCCGCATGAAATCCTTATTTATATTCACTTACTTGCCATTTCATAAGAATTACACATAGAACTCACATACAAATCCTATTTATATTCACTTACTCGTTACAAAAACACCGAAATAAAGTTTTATAATAATAATTAAATGTTTAAATTCGATCGTATTCACCGTTTTATAGCAATTACACAAAGTATTCGCATAAAAATCTTATTTATATTCACTTACTCGAGACAAAAACACGAAATTACAATTTTATTATAAAAAATAAACGTTGAAATTCGGTCAAATTCACCGTGTTATAGCAATTACACAAAGTACCCGCATGAAAATCCTATTTAAATTCACTTACTCACCGTTTCATAACAATTACACATAGTACTCGCATAAAATTCCTATTTATATTCACTTTCTCATCGGTTTATAGCAATTACACAAATTTCTCGCATTAAATCTTGTTTATATTCACTTACTCGACACAAAAACACAGATATAGAATTTTATTAAAATAATTAAATGTTCAAATTCGGTCAAATCCTCATTTTATGGCAATAACATAAAGTTCATGCATGAAAATTCTATTTATATTCACTTTCTCTCCGGTTTATAACAATTACACAAAATATCGGAATGAAAATCCTATTTATATTCACTTGTTTGACACAAAAAAAAAACAATATAAAATTTTATTAAAGTTATCAAACAATTAAATTCGGTCGAATTCACCGTTTCATAGCAATTACACAAAGTACCCGCATGAAATCCTTATTTATATTCACTTACTTGCCATTTCATAAGAATTACACATAGAACTCACATACAAATCCTATTTATATTCACTTACTCGTTACAAAAACACCGAAATAAAGTTTTATAATAATAATTAAATGTTTAAATTCGATCGTATTCACCGTTTTATAGCAATTACACAAAGTATTCGCATAAAAATCTTATTTATATTCACTTACTCGAGACAAAAACACGAAATTACAATTTTATTATAAAAAATAAACGTTGAAATTCGGTCAAATTCACCGTGTTATAGCAATTACACAAAGTACCCGCATGAAAATCCTATTTAAATTCACTTACTCACCGTTTCATAACAATTACACATAGTACTCGCATAAAATTCCTATTTATATTCACTTTCTCATCGGTTTATAGCAATTACACAAATTTCTCGCATTAAATCTTGTTTATATTCACTTACTCGACACAAAAACACAGATATAGAATTTTATTAAAATAATTAAATGTTCAAATTCGGTCAAATCCTCATTTTATGGCAATAACATAAAGTTCATGCATGAAAATTCTATTTATATTCACTTTCTCTCCGGTTTATAACAATTACACAAAATATCGGAATGAAAATCCTATTTATATTCACTTGTTTGACACAAAAAAAAAACAATATAAAATTTTATTAAAGTTATCAAACAATTAAATTCGGTCGAATTCACCGTTTCATAGCAATTACACAAAGTACCCGCATGAAATCCTTATTTATATTCACTTACTTGCCATTTCATAAGAATTACACATAGAACTCACATACAAATCCTATTTATATTCACTTACTCGTTACAAAAACACCGAAATAAAGTTTTATAATAATAATTAAATGTTTAAATTCGATCGTATTCACCGTTTTATAGCAATTACACAAAGTATTCGCATAAAAATCTTATTTATATTCACTTACTCGAGACAAAAACACGAAATTACAATTTTATTATAAAAAATAAACGTTGAAATTCGGTCAAATTCACCGTGTTATAGCAATTACACAAAGTACCCGCATGAAAATCCTATTTAAACTCACTTACTCACCGTTTCATAACAATTACACATAGTACTCGCATAAAATTCCTATTTATATTCACTTTCTCATCGGTTTATAGCAATTACACAAATTTCTCGCATTAAATCTTGTTTATATTCACTTACTCGACACAAAAACACAGATATAGAATTTTATTAAAATAATTAAATGTTCAAATTCGGTCAAATCCTCATTTTATGGCAATAACATAAAGTTCATGCATGAAAATTCTATTTATATTCACTTTCTCTCCGGTTTATAACAATTACACAAAATATCGGAATGAAAATCCTATTTATATTCACTTGTTTGACACAAAAAAAAAACAATATAAAATTTTATTAAAGTTATCAAACAATTAAATTCGGTCGAATTCACCGTTTCATAGCAATTACACAAAGTACCCGCATGAAATCCTTATTTATATTCACTTACTTGCCATTTCATAAGAATTACACATAGAACTCACATACAAATCCTATTTATATTCACTTACTCGTTACAAAAACACCGAAATAAAGTTTTATAATAATAATTAAATGTTTAAATTCGATCGTATTCACCGTTTTATAGCAATTACACAAAGTATTCGCATAAAAATCTTATTTATATTCACTTACTCGAGACAAAAACACGAAATTACAATTTTATTATAAAAAATAAACGTTGAAATTCGGTCAAATTCACCGTGTTATAGCAATTACACAAAGTACCCGCATGAAAATCCTATTTAAATTCACTTACTCACCGTTTCATAACAATTACACATAGTACTCGTATAAAATTCCTATTTATATTCACTTTCTCATCGGTTTATAGCAATTACACAAATTTCTCGCATTAAATCTTGTTTATATTCACTTACTCGACACAAAAACACAGATATAGAATTTTATTAAAATAATTAAATGTTCAAATTCGGTCAAATCCTCATTTTATGGTAATAACATAAAGTTCATGCATGAAAATTCTATTTATATTCACTTTCTCTCCGGTTTATAACAATTACACAAAATATCGGAATGAAAATCCTATTTATATTCACTTGTTTGACACAAAAAAAAAACAATATAAAATTTTATTAAAGTTATCAAACAATTAAATTCGGTCGAATTCACCGTTTCATAGCAATTACACAAAGTACCCGCATGAAATCCTTATTTATATTCACTTACTTGCCATTTCATAAGAATTACACATAGAACTCACATACAAATCCTATTTATATTCACTTACTCGTTACAAAAACACCGAAATAAAGTTTTATAATAATAATTAAATGTTTAAATTCGATCGTATTCACCGTTTTATAGCAATTACACAAAGTATTCGCATAAAAATCTTATTTATATTCACTTACTCGAGACAAAAACACGAAATTACAATTTTATTATAAAAAATAAACGTTGAAATTCGGTCAAATTCACCGTGTTATAGCAATTACACAAAGTACCCGCATGAAAATCCTATTTAAATTCACTTACTCACCGTTTCATAACAATTACACATAGTACTCGCATAAAATTCCTATTTATATTCACTTTCTCATCGGTTTATAGCAATTACACAAATTTCTCGCATTAAATCTTGTTTATATTCACTTACTCGACACAAAAACACAGATATAGAATTTTATTAAAATAATTAAATGTTCAAATTCGGTCAAATCCTCATTTTATGGCAATAACATAAAGTTCATGCATGAAAATTCTATTTATATTCACTTTCTCTCCGGTTTATAACAATTACACAAAATATCGGAATGAAAATCCTATTTATATTCACTTGTTTGACACAAAAAAAAAACAATATAAAATTTTATTAAAGTTATCAAACAATTAAATTCGGTCGAATTCACCGTTTCATAGCAATTACACAAAGTACCCGCATGAAATCCTTATTTATATTCACTTACTTGCCATTTCATAAGAATTACACATAGAACTCACATACAAATCCTATTTATATTCACTTACTCGTTACAAAAACACCGAAATAAAGTTTTATTATAATAATTAAATGTTTAAATTCGATCGTATTCACCGTTTTATAGCAATTACACAAAGTATTCGCATAAAAATCTTATTTATATTCACTTACTCGAGACAAAAACACGAAATTACAATTTTATTATAAAAAATAAACGTTGAAATTCGGTCAAATTCACCGTGTTATAGCAATTACACAAAGTACCCGCATGAAAATCCTATTTAAATTCACTTACTCACCGTTTCATAACAATTACACATAGTACTCGCATAAAATTCCTATTTATATTCACTTTCTCATCGGTTTATAGCAATTACACAAATTTCTCGCATTAAATCTTGTTTATATTCACTTACTCGACACAAAAACACAGATATAGAATTTTATTAAAATAATTAAATGCTCAAATTCGGTCAAATCCTCATTTTATGGCAATAACATAAAGTTCATGCATGAAAATTCTATTTATATTCACTTTCTCTCCGTTTTATAACAATTACACAAAATATCGGAATGAAAATCCTATTTATATTCACTTGTTTAACACAAAAAAAAACAATATAAAATTTTATTAAAGTTATCAAACAATTAAATTCGGTCGAATTCACCGTTTCATAGCAATTACACAAAGTACCCGCATGAAATCCTTATTTATATTCACTTACTTGCCATTTCATAAGAATTACACATAGAACTCACATACAAATCCTATTTATATTCACTTACTCGTTACAAAAACACCGAAATAAAGTTTTATAATAATAATTAAATGTTTAAATTCGATCGTATTCACCGTTTTATAGCAATTACACAAAGTATTCGCATAAAAATCTTATTTATATTCACTTACTCGAGACAAAAACACGAAATTACAATTTTATTATAAAAAATAAACGTTGAAATTCGGTCAAATTCACCGTGTTATAGCAATTACACAAAGTACCCGCATGAAAATCCTATTTAAATTCACTTACTCACCGTTTCATAACAATTACACATAGTACTCGCATAAAATTCCTATTTATATTCACTTTCTCATCGGTTTATAGCAATTACACAAATTTCTCGCATTAAATCTTGTTTATATTCACTTACTCGACACAAAAACACAGATATAGAATTTTATTAAAATAATTAAATGTTCAAATTCGGTCAAACCCTCATTTTATGGCAATAACATAAAGTTCATGCATGAAAATTCTATTTATATTCACTTTCTCTCCGGTTTATAACAATTACACAAAATATCGGAATGAAAATCCTATTTATATTCACTTGTTTGACACAAAAAAAAAACAATATAAAATTTTATTAAAGTTATCAAACAATTAAATTCGGTCGAATTCACCGTTTCATAGCAATTACACAAAGTACCCGCATGAAATCCTTATTTATATTCACTTACTTGCCATTTCATAAGAATTACACATAGAACTCACATACAAATCCTATTTATATTCACTTACTCGTTACAAAAACACCGAAATAAAGTTTTATTATAATAATTAAATGTTTAAATTCGATCGTATTCACCGTTTTATAGCAATTACACAAAGTATTCGCATAAAAATCTTATTTATATTCACTTACTCGAGACAAAAACACGAAATTACAATTTTATTATAAAAAATAAACGTTGAAATTCGGTCAAATTCACCGTGTTATAGCAATTACACAAAGTACCCGCATGAAAATCCTATTTAAATTCACTTACTCACCGTTTCATAACAATTACACATAGTACTCGCATAAAATTCCTATTTATATTCACTTTCTCATCGGTTTATAGCAATTACACAAATTTCTCGCATTAAATCTTGTTTATATTCACTTACTCGAAACAAAAACACAGATATAGAATTTTATTAAAATAATTAAATGTTCAAATTCGGTCAAATCCTCATTTTATGGCAATAACATAAAGTTCATGCATGAAAATTCTATTTATATTCACTTTCTCTCCGTTTTATAACAATTACACAAAATATCGGAATGAAAATCCTATTTATATTCACTTGTTTAACACAAAAAAAAACAATATAAAATTTTATTAAAGTTATCAAACAATTAAATTCGGTCGAATTCACCGTTTCATAGCAATTACACAAAGTACCCGCATGAAATCCTTATTTATATTCACTTACTTGCCATTTCATAAGAATTACACATAGAACTCACATACAAATCCTATTTATATTCACTTACTCGTTACAAAAACACCGAAATAAAGTTTTATTATAATAATTAAATGTTTAAATTCGATCGTATTCACCGTTTTATAGCAATTACACAAAGTATTCGCATAAAAATCTTATTTATATTCACTTACTCGAGACAAAAACACGAAATTACAATTTTATTATAAAAAATAAACGTTGAAATTCGGTCAAATTCACCGTGTTATAGCAATTACACAAAGTTCCCGCATGAAAATCCTATTTAAATTCACTTACTCACCGTTTCATAACAATTACACATAGTACTCGCATAAAATTCCTATTTATATTCACTTTCTCATCGGTTTATAGCAATTACACAAATTTCTCGCATTAAATCTTGTTTATATTCACTTACTCGACACAAAAACACAGATATAGAATTTTATTAAAATAATTAAATGTTCAAATTCGGTCAAATCCTCATTTTATGGCAATAACATAAAGTTCATGCATGAAAATTCTATTTATATTCACTTTCTCTCCGTTTTATAACAATTACACAAAATATCGGAATGAAAATCCTATTTATATTCACTTGTTTAACACAAAAAAAAACAATATAAAATTTTATTAAAGTTATCAAACAATTAAATTCGGTCGAATTCACCGTTTCATAGCAATTACACAAAGTACCCGCATGAAATCCTTATTTATATTCACTTACTTGCCATTTCATAAGAATTACACATAGAACTCACATACAAATCCTATTTATATTCACTTACTCGTTACAAAAACACCGAAATAAAGTTTTATAATAATAATTAAATGTTTAAATTCGATCGTATTCACCGTTTTATAGCAATTACACAAAGTATTCGCATAAAAATCTTATTTATATTCACTAACTCGAGACAAAAACACGAAATTACAATTTTATTATAAAAAATAAACGTTGAAATTCGGTCAAATTCACCGTGTTATAGCAATTACACAAAGTACCCGCATGAAAATCCTATTTAAATTCACTTACTCACCGTTTCATAACAATTACACATAGTACTCGCATAAAATTCCTATTTATATTCACTTTCTCATCGGTTTATAGCAATTACACAAATTTCTCGCATTAAATCTTGTTTATATTCACTTACTCGACACAAAAACACAGATATAGAATTTTATTAAAATAATTAAATGTTCAAATTCGGTCAAATCCTCATTTTATGGCAATAACATAAAGTTCATGCATGAAAATTCTATTTATATTCACTTTCTCTCCGGTTTATAACAATTACACAAAATATCGGAATGAAAATCCTATTTATATTCACTTGTTTAACACAAAAAAAAACAATATAAAATTTTATTAAAGTTATCAAACAATTAAATTCGGTCGAATTCACCGTTTCATAGCAATTACACAAAGTACCCGCATGAAATCCTTATTTATATTCACTTACTTGCCATTTCATAAGAATTACACATAGAACTCACATACAAATCCTATTTATATTCACTTACTCGTTACAAAAACACCGAAATAAAGTTTTATAATAATAATTAAATGTTTAAATTCGATCGTATTCACCGTTTTATAGCAATTACACAAAGTATTCGCATAAAAATCTTATTTATATTCACTTACTCGAGACAAAAACACGAAATTACAATTTTATTATAAAAAATAAACGTTGAAATTCGGTCAAATTCACCGTGTTATAGCAATTACACAAAGTACCCGCATGAAAATCCTATTTAAATTCACTTACTCACCGTTTCATAACAATTACACATAGTACTCGCATAAAATTCCTATTTATATTCACTTTCTCATCGGTTTATAGCAATTACACAAATTTCTCGCATTAAATCTTGTTTATATTCACTTACTCGACACAAAAACACAGATATAGAATTTTATTAAAATAATTAAATGTTCAAATTCGGTCAAATCCTCATTTTATGGCAATAACATAAAGTTCATGCATGAAAATTCTATTTATATTCACTTTCTCTCCAGTTTATAACAATTACACAAAATATCGGAATGAAAATCCTATTTATATTCACTTGTTTGACACAAAAAAAAAAACAATATAAAATTTTATTAAAGTTATCAAACAATTAAATTCGGTCGAATTCACCGTTTCATAGCAATTACACAAAGTACCCGCATGAAATCCTTATTTATATTCACTTACTTGCCATTTCATAAGAATTACACATAGAACTCACATACAAATCCTATTTATATTCACTTACTCGTTACAAAAACACCGAAATAAAGTTTTATAATAATAATTAAATGTTTAAATTCGATCGTATTCACCGTTTTATAGCAATTACACAAAGTATTCGCATAAAAATCTTATTTATATTCACTTACTCGAGACAAAAACACGAAATTACAATTTTATTATAAAAAATAAACGTTGAAATTCGGTCAAATTCACCGTGTTATAGCAATTACACAAAGTACCCGCATGAAAATCCTATTTAAATTCACTTACTCACCGTTTCATAACAATTACACATAGTACTCGCATAAAATTCCTATTTATATTCACTTTCTCATCGGTTTATAGCAATTACACAAATTTCTCGCATTAAATCTTGTTTATATTCACTTACTCGACACAAAAACACAGATATAGA
This sequence comes from Tipula confusa, assembly GCA_963556175.1. Classification (NCBI taxonomy): domain Eukaryota; kingdom Metazoa; phylum Arthropoda; class Insecta; order Diptera; family Tipulidae; genus Tipula; species Tipula confusa. The sequence continues at coordinate 5,071,595 of OY744478.1, forward strand.
ATTTTATTAAAATAATTAAATGTTCAAATTCGGTCAAATCCTCATTATATGGCAATAACATAAAGTTCATGCATGAAAATTCTATTTATATTCACTTTCTCTCCGGTTTATAACAATTACACAAAATATCGGAATGAAAATCCTATTTATATTCACTTGTTTGACACAAAAAAAAAAACAATATAAAATTTTATTAAAGTTATCAAACAATTAAATTCGGTCGAATTCACCGTTTCATAGCAATTACACAAAGTACCCGCATGAAATCCTTATTTATATTCACTTACTTGCCATTTCATAAGAATTACACATAGAACTCACATACAAATCCTATTTATATTCACTTACTCGTTACAAAAACACCGAAATAAAGTTTTATTATAATAATTAAATGTTTAAATTCGATCGTATTCACCGTTTTATAGCAATTACACAAAGTATTCGCATAAAAATCTTATTTATATTCACTTACTCGAGACAAAAACACGAAATTACAATTTTATTATAAAAAATAAACGTTGAAATTCGGTCAAATTCACCGTGTTATAGCAATTACACAAAGTACCCGCATGAAAATCCTATTTAAATTCACTTACTCACCGTTTCATAACAATTACACATAGTACTCGCATAAAATTCCTATTTATATTCACTTTCTCATCGGTTTATAGCAATTACACAAATTTCTCGCATTAAATCTTGTTTATATTCACTTACTCGACACAAAAACACAGATATAGAATTTTATTAAAATAATTAAATGTTCAAATTCGGTCAAATCCTCATTTTATGGCAATAACATAAAGTTCATGCATGAAAATTCTATTTATATTCACTTTCTCTCCGGTTTATAACAATTACACAAAATATCGGAATGAAAATCCTATTTATATTCACTTGTTTGACACAAAAAAAAAAACAATATAAAATTTTATTAAAGTTATCAAACAATTAAATTCGGTCGAATTCACCGTTTCATAGCAATTACACAAAGTACCCGCATGAAATCCTTATTTATATTCACTTACTTGCCATTTCATAAGAATTACACATAGAACTCACATACAAATCCTATTTATATTCACTTACTCGTTACAAAAACACCGAAATAAAGTTTTATTATAATAATTAAATGTTTAAATTCGATCGTATTCACCGTTTTATAGCAATTACACAAAGTATTCGCATAAAAATCTTATTTATATTCACTTACTCGAGACAAAAACACGAAATTACAATTTTATTATAAAAAATAAACGTTGAAATTCGGTCAAATTCACCGTGTTATAGCAATTACACAAAGTACCCGCATGAAAATCCTATTTAAATTCACTTACTCACCGTTTCATAACAATTACACATAGTACTCGCATAAAATTCCTATTTATATTCACTTTCTCATCGGTTTATAGCAATTACACAAATTTCTCGCATTAAATCTTGTTTATATTCACTTACTCGACACAAAAACACAGATATAGAATTTTATTAAAATAATTAAATGTTCAAATTCGGTCAAATCCTCATTTTATGGCAATAACATAAAGTTCATGCATGAAAATTCTATTTATATTCACTTTCTCTCCGGTTTATAACAATTACACAAAATATCGGAATGAAAATCCTATTTATATTCACTTGTTTAACACAAAAAAAAACAATATAAAATTTTATTAAAGTTATCAAACAATTAAATTCGGTCGAATTCACCGTTTCATAGCAATTACACAAAGTACCCGCATGAAATCCTTATTTATATTCACTTACTTGCCATTTCATAAGAATTACACATAGAACTCACATACAAATCCTATTTATATTCACTTACTCGTTACAAAAACACCGAAATAAAGTTTTATAATAATAATTAAATGTTTAAATTCGATCGTATTCACCGTTTTATAGCAATTACACAAAGTATTCGCATAAAAATCTTATTTATATTCACTTACTCGAGACAAAAACACGAAATTACAATTTTATTATAAAAAATAAACGTTGAAATTCGGTCAAATTCACCGTGTTATAGCAATTACACAAAGTACCCGCATGAAAATCCTATTTAAATTCACTTACTCACCGTTTCATAACAATTACACATAGTACTCGCATAAAATTCCTATTTATATTCACTTTCTCATCGGTTTATAGCAATTACACAAATTTCTCGCATTAAATCTTGTTTATATTCACTTACTCGACACAAAAACACAGATATAGAATTTTATTAAAATAATTAAATGTTCAAATTCGGTCAAATCCTCATTTTATGGCAATAACATAAAGTTCATGCATGAAAATTCTATTTATATTCACTTTCTCTCCGGTTTATAACAATTACACAAAATATCGGAATGAAAATCCTATTTATATTCACTTGTTTGACACAAAAAAAAAACAATATAAAATTTTATTAAAGTTATCAAACAATTAAATTCGGTCGAATTCACCGTTTCATAGCAATTACACAAAGTACCCGCATGAAATCCTTATTTATATTCACTTACTTGCCATTTCATAAGAATTACACATAGAACTCACATACAAATCCTATTTATATTCACTTACTCGTTACAAAAACACCGAAATAAAGTTTTATTATAATAATTAAATGTTTAAATTCGATCGTATTCACCGTTTTATAGCAATTACACAAAGTATTCGCATAAAAATCTTATTTATATTCACTTACTCGAGACAAAAACACGAAATTACAATTTTATTATAAAAAATAAACGTTGAAATTCGGTCAAATTCACCGTGTTATAGCAATTACACAAAGTACCCGCATGAAAATCCTATTTAAATTCACTTACTCACCGTTTCATAACAATTACACATAGTACTCGCATAAAATTCCTATTTATATTCACTTTCTCATCGGTTTATAGCAATTACACAAATTTCTCGCATTAAATCTTGTTTATATTCACTTACTCGACACAAAAACACAGATATAGAATTTTATTAAAATAATTAAATGTTCAAATTCGGTCAAATCCTCATTTTATGGCAATAACATAAAGTTCATGCATGAAAATTCTATTTATATTCACTTTCTCTCCGGTTTATAACAATTACACAAAATATCGGAATGAAAATCCTATTTATATTCACTTGTTTGACACAAAAAAAAAAAACAATATAAAATTTTATTAAAGTTATCAAACAATTAAATTCGGTCGAATTCACCGTTTCATAGCAATTACACAAAGTACCCGCATGAAATCCTTATTTATATTCACTTACTTGCCATTTCATAAGAATTACACATAGAACTCACATACAAATCCTATTTATATTCACTTACTCGTTACAAAAACACCGAAATAAAGTTTTATAATAATAATTAAATGTTTAAATTCGATCGTATTCACCGTTTTATAGCAATTACACAAAGTATTCGCATAAAAATCTTATTTATATTCACTTACTCGAGACAAAAACACGAAATTACAATTTTATTATAAAAAATAAACGTTGAAATTCGGTCAAATTCACCGTGTTATAGCAATTACACAAAGTACCCGCATGAAAATCCTATTTAAATTCACTTACTCACCGTTTCATAACAATTACACATAGTACTCGCATAAAATTCCTATTTATATTCACTTTCTCATCGGTTTATAGCAATTACACAAATTTCTCGCATTAAATCTTGTTTATATTCACTTACTCGACACAAAAACACAGATATAGAATTTTATTAAAATAATTAAATGTTCAAATTCAGTCAAATCCTCATTTTATGGCAATAACATAAAGTTCATGCATGAAAATTCTATTTATATTCACTTTCTCTCCGGTTTATAACAATTACACAAAATATCGGAATGAAAATCCTATTTATATTCACTTGTTTGACACAAAAAAAAAAACAATATAAAATTTTATTAAAGTTATCAAACAATTAAATTCGGTCGAATTCACCGTTTCATAGCAATTACACAAAGTACCCGCATGAAATCCTTATTTATATTCACTTACTTGCCATTTCATAAGAATTACACATAGAACTCACATACAAATCCTATTTATATTCACTTACTCGTTACAAAAACACCGAAATAAAGTTTTATTATAATAATTAAATGTTTAAATTCGATCGTATTCACCGTTTTATAGCAATTACACAAAGTATTCGCATAAAAATCTTATTTATATTCACTTACTCGAGACAAAAACACGAAATTACAATTTTATTATAAAAAATAAACGTTGAAATTCGGTCAAATTCACCGTGTTATAGCAATTACACAAAGTACCCGCATGAAAATCCTATTTAAATTCACTTACTCACCGTTTCATAACAATTACACATAGTACTCGCATAAAATTCCTATTTATATTCACTTTCTCATCGGTTTATAGCAATTACACAAATTTCTCGCATTAAATCTTGTTTATATTCACTTACTCGACACAAAAACACAGATATAGAATTTTATTAAAATAATTAAATGTTCAAATTCGGTCAAATCCTCATTTTATGGCAATAACATAAAGTTCATGCATGAAAATTCTATTTATATTCACTTTCTCTCCGGTTTATAACAATTACACAAAATATCGGAATGAAAATCCTATTTATATTCACTTGTTTAACACAAAAAAAAACAATATAAAATTTTATTAAAGTTATCAAACAATTAAATTCGGTCGAATTCACCGTTTCATAGCAATTACACAAAGTACCCGCATGAAATCCTTATTTATATTCACTTACTTGCCATTTCATAAGAATTACACATAGAACTCACATACAAATCCTATTTATATTCACTTACTCGTTACAAAAACACCGAAATAAAGTTTTATAATAATAATTAAATGTTTAAATTCGATCGTATTCACCGTTTTATAGCAATTACACAAAGTATTCGCATAAAAATCTTATTTATATTCACTTACTCGAGACAAAAACACGAAATTACAATTTTATTATAAAAAATAAACGTTGAAATTCGGTCAAATTCACCGTGTTATAGCAATTACACAAAGTACCCGCATGAAAATCCTATTTAAATTCACTTACTCACCGTTTCATAACAATTACACATAGTACTCGCATAAAATTCCTATTTATATTCACTTTCTCATCGGTTTATAGCAATTACACAAATTTCTCGCATTAAATCTTGTTTATATTCACTTACTCGACACAAAAACACAGATATAGAATTTTATTAAAATAATTAAATGTTCAAATTCAGTCAAATCCTCATTTTATGGCAATAACATAAAGTTCATGCATGAAAATTCTATTTATATTCACTTTCTCTCCGGTTTATAACAATTACACAAAATATCGGAATGAAAATCCTATTTATATTCACTTGTTTGACACAAAAAAAAAAACAATATAAAATTTTATTAAAGTTATCAAACAATTAAATTCGGTCGAATTCACCGTTTCATAGCAATTACACAAAGTACCCGCATGAAATCCTTATTTATATTCACTTACTTGCCATTTCATAAGAATTACACATAGAACTCACATACAAATCCTATTTATATTCACTTACTCGTTACAAAAACACCGAAATAAAGTTTTATTATAATAATTAAATGTTTAAATTCGATCGTATTCACCGTTTTATAGCAATTACACAAAGTATTCGCATAAAAATCTTATTTATATTCACTTACTCGAGACAAAAACACGAAATTACAATTTTATTATAAAAAATAAACGTTGAAATTCGGTCAAATTCACCGTGTTATAGCAATTACACAAAGTACCCGCATGAAAATCCTATTTAAATTCACTTACTCACCGTTTCATAACAATTACACATAGTACTCGCATAAAATTCCTATTTATATTCACTTTCTCATCGGTTTATAGCAATTACACAAATTTCTCGCATTAAATCTTGTTTATATTCACTTACTCGACACAAAAACACAGATATAGAATTTTATTAAAATAATTAAATGTTCAAATTCGGTCAAATCCTCATTTTATGGCAATAACATAAAGTTCATGCATGAAAATTCTATTTATATTCACTTTTTCTCCGTTTTATAACAATTACACAAAATATCGGAATGAAAATCCTATTTATATTCACTTGTTTAACACAAAAAAAAACAATATAAAATTTTATTAAAGTTATCAAACAATTAAATTCGGTCGAATTCACCGTTTCATAGCAATTACACAAAGTACCCGCATGAAATCCTTATTTATATTCACTTACTTGCCATTTCATAAGAATTACACATAGAACTCACATACAAATCCTATTTATATTCACTTACTCGTTACAAAAACACCGAAATAAAGTTTTATTATAATAATTAAATGTTTAAATTCGATCGTATTCACCGTTTTATAGCAATTACACAAAGTATTCGCATAAAAATCTTATTTATATTCACTTACTCGAGACAAAAACACGAAATTACAATTTTATTATAAAAAATAAACGTTGAAATTCGGTCAAATTCACCGTGTTATAGCAATTACACAAAGTACCCGCATGAAAATCCTATTTAAATTCACTTACTCACCGTTTCATAACAATTACACATAGTACTCGCATAAAATTCCTATTTATATTCACTTTCTCATCGGTTTATAGCAATTACACAAATTTCTCGCATTAAATCTTGTTTATATTCACTTACTCGACACAAAAACACAGATATAGAATTTTATTAAAATAATTAAATGTTCAAATTCAGTCAAATCCTCATTTTATGGCAATAACATAAAGTTCATGCATGAAAATTCTATTTATATTCACTTTCTCTCCGGTTTATAACAATTACACAAAATATCGGAATGAAAATCCTATTTATATTCACTTGTTTGACACAAAAAAAAAAACAATATAAAATTTTATTAAAGTTATCAAACAATTAAATTCGGTCGAATTCACCGTTTCATAGCAATTACACAAAGTACCCGCATGAAATCCTTATTTATATTCACTTACTTGCCATTTCATAAGAATTACACATAGAACTCACATACAAATCCTATTTATATTCACTTACTCGTTACAAAAACACCGAAATAAAGTTTTATTATAATAATTAAATGTTTAAATTCGATCGTATTCACCGTTTTATAGCAATTACACAAAGTATTCGCATAAAAATCTTATTTATATTCACTTACTCGAGACAAAAACACGAAATTACAATTTTATTATAAAAAATAAACGTTGAAATTCGGTCAAATTCACCGTGTTATAGCAATTACACAAAGTACCCGCATGAAAATCCTATTTAAATTCACTTACTCACCGTTTCATAACAATTACACATAGTACTCGCATAAAATTCCTATTTATATTCACTTTCTCATCGGTTTATAGCAATTACACAAATTTCTCGCATTAAATCTTGTTTATATTCACTTACTCGACACAAAAACACAGATATAGAATTTTATTAAAATAATTAAATGTTCAAATTCGGTCAAATCCTCATTTTATGGCAATAACATAAAGTTCATGCATGAAAATTCTATTTATATTCACTTTCTCTCCGTTTTATAACAATTACACAAAATATCGGAATGAAAATCCTATTTATATTCACTTGTTTAACACAAAAAAAAACAATATAAAATTTTATTAAAGTTATCAAACAATTAAATTCGGTCGAATTCACCGTTTCATAGCAATTACACAAAGTACCCGCATGAAATCCTTATTTATATTCACTTACTTGCCATTTCATAAGAATTACACATAGAACTCACATACAAATCCTATTTATATTCACTTACTCGTTACAAAAACACCGAAATAAAGTTTTATTATAATAATTAAATGTTTAAATTCGATCGTATTCACCGTTTTATAGCAATTACACAAAGTATTCGCATAAAAATCTTATTTATATTCACTTACTCGAGACAAAAACACGAAATTACAATTTTATTATAAAAAATAAACGTTGAAATTCGGTCAAATTCACCGTGTTATAGCAATTACACAAAGTACCCGCATGAAAATCCTATTTAAATTCACTTACTCACCGTTTCATAACAATTACACATAGTACTCGCATAAAATTCCTATTTATATTCACTTTCTCATCGGTTTATAGCAATTACACAAATTTCTCGCATTAAATCTTGTTTATATTCACTTACTCGACACAAAAACACAGATATAGAATTTTATTAAAATAATTAAATGTTCAAATTCGGTCAAATCCTCATTTTATGGCAATAACATAAAGTTCATGCATGAAAATTCTATTTATATTCACTTTCTCTCCGTTTTATAACAATTACACAAAATATCGGAATGAAAATCCTATTTATATTCACTTGTTTAACACAAAAAAAAACAATATAAAATTTTATTAAAGTTATCAAACAATTAAATTCGGTCGAATTCACCGTTTCATAGCAATTACACAAAGTACCCGCATGAAATCCTTATTTATATTCACTTACTTGCCATTTCATAAGAATTACACATAGAACTCACATACAAATCCTATTTATATTCACTTACTCGTTACAAAAACACCGAAATAAAGTTTTATAATAATAATTAAATGTTTAAATTCGATCGTATTCACCGTTTTATAGCAATTACACAAAGTATTCGCATAAAAATCTTATTTATATTCACTTACTCGAGACAAAAACACGAAATTACAATTTTATTATAAAAAATAAACGTTGAAATTCGGTCAAATTCACCGTGTTATAGCAATTACACAAAGTACCCGCATGAAAATCCTATTTAAATTCACTTACTCACCGTTTCATAACAATTACACATAGTACTCGCATAAAATTCCTATTTATATTCACTTTCTCATCGGTTTATAGCAATTACACAAATTTCTCGCATTAAATCTTGTTTATATTCACTTACTCGACACAAAAACACAGATATAGAATTTTATTAAAATAATTAAATGTTCAAATTCGGTCAAATCCTCATTTTATGGCAATAACATAAAGTTCATGCATGAAAATTCTATTTATATTCACTTTCTCTCCGGTTTATAACAATTACACAAAATATCGGAATGAAAATCCTATTTATATTCACTTGTTTGACACAAAAAAAAAACAATATAAAATTTTATTAAAGTTATCAAACAATTAAATTCGGTCGAATTCACCGTTTCATAGCAATTACACAAAGTACCCGCATGAAATCCTTATTTATATTCACTTACTTGCCATTTCATAAGAATTACACATAGAACTCACATACAAATCCTATTTATATTCACTTACTCGTTACAAAAACACCGAAATAAAGTTTTATTATAATAATTAAATGTTTAAATTCGATCGTATTCACCGTTTTATAGCAATTACACAAAGTATTCGCATAAAAATCTTATTTATATTCACTTACTCGAGACAAAAACACGAAATTACAATTTTATTATAAAAAATAAACGTTGAAATTCGGTCAAATTCACCGTGTTATAGCAATTACACAAAGTAGCCGCATGAAAATCCTATTTAAATTCACTTACTCACCGTTTCATAACAATTACACATAGTACTCGCATAAAATTCCTATTTATATTCACTTTCTCATCGGTTTATAGCAATTACACAAATTTCTCGCATTAAATCTTGTTTATATTCACTTACTCGACACAAAAACACAGATATAGAATTTTATTAAAATAATTAAATGTTCAAATTCGGTCAAATCCTCATTTTATGGCAATAACATAAAGTTCATGCATGAAAATTCTATTTATATTCACTTTCTCTCCGTTTTATAACAATTACACAAAATATCGGAATGAAAATCCTATTTATATTCACTTGTTTGACACAAAAAAAAAACAATATAAAATTTTATTAAAGTTATCAAACAATTAAATTCGGTCGAATTCACCGTTTCATAGCAATTACACAAAGTACCCGCATGAAATCCTTATTTATATTCACTTACTTGCCATTTCATAAGAATTACACATAGAACTCACATACAAATCCTATTTATATTCACTTACTCGTTACAAAAACACCGAAATAAAGTTTTATTATAATAATTAAATGTTTAAATTCGATCGTATTCACCGTTTTATAGCAATTACACAAAGTATTCGCATAAAAATCTTATTTATATTCACTTACTCGAGACAAAAACACGAAATTACAATTTTATTATAAAAAATAAACGTTGAAATTCGGTCAAATTCACCGTGTTATAGCAATTACACAAAGTACCCGCATGAAAATCCTATTTAAATTCACTTACTCACCGTTTCATAACAATTACACATAGTACTCGCATAAAATTCCTATTTATATTCACTTACTCATCGGTTTATAGCAATTACACAAATTTCTCGCATTAAATCTTGTTTATATTCACTTACTCGACACAAAAACACAGATATAGAATTTTATTAAAATAATTAAATGTTCAAATTCGGTCAAATCCGCATTTTATGGCAATAACATAAAGTTCATGCATGAAAATTCTATTTATATTCACTTTCTCTCCGGTTTATAACAATTACACAAAATATCGGAATGAAAATCCTATTTATATTCACTTGTTTGACACAAAAAAAAAACAATATAAAATTTTATTAAAGTTATCAAACAATTAAATTCGGTCGAATTCACCGTTTCATAGCAATTACACAAAGTACCCGCATGGAATCCTTATTTATATTCACTTACTTGCCATTTCATAAGAATTACACATAGAACTCACATACAAATCCTATTTATATTCACTTACTCGTTACAAAAACACCGAAATAAAGTTTTATTATAATAATTAAATGTTTAAATTCGATCGTATTCACCGTTTTATAGCAATTACACAAAGTATTCGCATAAAAATCTTATTTATATTCACTTACTCGAGACAAAAACACGAAATTACAATTTTATTATAAAAAATAAACGTTGAAATTCGGTCAAATTCACCGTGTTATAGCAATTACACAAAGTACCCGCATGAAAATCCTATTTAAATTCACTTACTCACCGTTTCATAACAATTACACATAGTACTCGCATAAAATTCCTATTTATATTCACTTTCTCATCGGTTTATAGCAATTACACAAATTTCTCGCATTAAATCTTGTTTATATTCACTTACTCGACACAAAAACACAGATATAGAATTTTATTAAAATAATTAAATGTTCAAATTCGGTCAAATCCTCATTTTATGGCAATAACATAAAGTTCATGCATGAAAATTCTATTTATATTCACTTTCTCTCCGTTTTATAACAATTACACAAAATATCGGAATGAAAATCCTATTTATATTCACTTGTTTAACACAAAAAAAAACAATATAAAATTTTATTAAAGTTATCAAACAATTAAATTCGGTCGAATTCACCGTTTCATAGCAATTACACAAAGTACCCGCATGAAATCCTTATTTATATTCACTTACTTGCCATTTCATAAGAATTACACATAGAACTCACATACAAATCCTATTTATATTCACTTACTCGTTACAAAAACACCGAAATAAAGTTTTATTATAATAATTAAATGTTTAAATTCGATCGTATTCACCGTTTTATAGCAATTACACAAAGTATTCGCATAAAAATCTTATTTATATTCACTTACTCGAGACAAAAACACGAAATTACAATTTTATTATAAAAAATAAACGTTGAAATTCGGTCAAATTCACCGTGTTATAGCAATTACACAAAGTACCCGCATGAAAATCCTATTTAAATTCACTTACTCACCGTTTCATAACAATTACACATAGTACTCGCATAAAATTCCTATTTATATTCACTTTCTCATCGGTTTATAGCAATTACACAAATTTCTCGCATTAAATCTTGTTTATAATCACTTACTCGACACAAAAACACAGATATAGAATTTTATTAAAATAATTAAATGTTCAAATTCGGTCAAATCCTCATTTTATGGCAATAACATAAAGTTCATGCATGAAAATTCTATTTATATTCACTTTCTCTCCGTTTTATAACAATTACACAAAATATCGGAATGAAAATCCTATTTATATTCACTTGTTTAACACAAAAAAAAAACAATATAAAATTTTATTAAAGTTATCAAACAATTAAATTCGGTCGAATTCACCGTTTCATAACAATTACACATAGTACTCGCATAAAATTCCTATTTATATTCACTTTCTCATCGGTTTATAGCAATTACACAAATTTCTCGCATTAAATCTTGTTTATATTCACTTACTCGACACAAAAACACAGATATAGAATTTTATTAAAATAATTAAATGTTCAAATTCGGTCAAATCCTCATTTTATGGCAATAACATAAAGTTCATGCATGAAAATTCTATTTATATTCACTTTCTCTCCGTTTTATAACAATTACACAAAATATCGGAATGAAAATCCTATTTATATTCACTTGTTTAACACAAAAAAAAACAATATAAAATTTTATTAAAGTTATCAAACAATTAAATTCGGTCGAATTCACCGTTTCATAGCAATTACACAAAGTACCCGCATGAAATCCTTATTTATATTCACTTACTTGCCATTTCATAAGAATTACACATAGAACTCACATACAAATCCTATTTATATTCACTTACTCGTTACAAAAACACCGAAATAAAGTTTTATTATAATAATTAAATGTTTAAATTCGATCGTATTCACCGTTTTATAGCAATTACACAAACTATTCGCATAAAAATCTTATTTATATTCACTTACTCGAGACAAAAACACGAAATTACAATTTTATTATAAAAAATAAACGTTGAAATTCGGTCAAATTCACCGTGTTATAGCAATTACACAAAGTACCCGCATGAAAATCCTATTTAAATTCACTTACTCACCGTTTCATAACAATTACACATAGTACTCGCATAAAATTCCTATTTATATTCACTTTCTCATCGGTTTATAGCAATTACACAAATTTCTCGCATTAAATCTTGTTTATATTCACTTACTCGACACAAAAACACAGATATAGAATTTTATTAAAATAATTAAATGTTCAAATTCGGTCAAATCCTCATTTTATGGCAATAACATAAAGTTCATGCATGAAAATTCTATTTATATTCACTTTCTCTCCGTTTTATAACAATTACACAAAATATCGGAATGAAAATCCTATTTATATTCACTTGTTTAACACAAAAAAAAACAATATAAAATTTTATTAAAGTTATCAAACAATTAAATTCGGTCGAATTCACCGTTTCATAGCAATTACACAAAGTACCCGCATGAAATCCTTATTTATATTCACTTACTTGCCATTTCATAAGAATTACACATAGAACTCACATACAAATCCTATTTATATTCACTTACTCGTTACAAAAACACCGAAATAAAGTTTTATTATAATAATTAAATGTTTAAATTCGATCGTATTCACCGTTTTATAGCAATTACACAAAGTATTCGCATAAAAATCTTATTTATATTCACTTACTCGAGACAAAAACACGAAATTACAATTTTATTATAAAAAATAAACTTTGAAATTCGGTCAAATTCACCGTGTTATAGCAATTACACAAAGTACCCGCATGAAAATCCTATTTAAATTCACTTACTCACCGTTTCATATCAATTACACATAGTACTCGCATAAAATTCCTATTTATATTCACTTACTCATCGGTTTATAGCAATTACACAAATTTCTCGCATTAAATCTTGTTTATATTCACTTACTCGACACAAAAACACAGATATAGAATTTTATTAAAATAATTAAATGTTCAAATTCCGTCAAATCCTCATTTTATGGCAATAACATAAAGTTCATGCATGAAAATTCTATTTATATTCACTTTCTCTCCGTTTTATAACAATTACACAAAATATCGGAATGAAAATCCTATTTATATTCACTTGTTTGACACAAAAAAAAACAATATAAAATTTTATTAAAGTTATCAAACAATTAAATTCGGTCGAATTCACCGTTTTATAGCAATTACACAAAGTACCCGCATGAAATCCTTATTTATATTCACTTACTGGCCATTTCATAAGAATTACACATAGAACTCACATACAAATCCTATTTATATTCACTTACTCGTTACAAAAACACCGAAATAAAGTTTTATTATAATAATTAAATGTTTAAATTCGATCGAATTCACCGTTTTATAGCAATTACACAAAGTATTCGCATAAAAATCTTATTTATATTCACTTACTCGAGACAAAAACACGAAATTACAATTTTATTATAAAAAATAAACGTTGAAATTCGGTCAAATTCACCGTGTTATAGCAATTACACAAAGTACCCGCATGAAAATCCTATTTAAATTCACTTACTCACCGTTTCATAACAATTACACATAGTACTCGCATAAAATTCCTATTTATATTCACTTTCTCATCGGTTTATAGCAATTACACAAATTTCTCGCATTAAATCTTGTTTATATTCACTTACTCGACACAAAAACACAGATATAGAATTTTATTAAAATAATTAAATGTTCAAATTCGGTCAAATCCTCATTTTATGGCAATAACATTAAGTTCACGCATGAAAATCTTATTTATATTCACTTTCTCACCGTTTTATAACAATTACACCAATTACGTACATGAAAATCCTATTTATATTCACTTGTTTGACACAAAAATAAAACGATATTAAATTTTATTAAAGTTATCAAACAATTAAATTCGGTTGAATTCACCGTTTTATAGCAATTACACAAAGTACCCGTATGAAATCCTTATTTATATTCACTTACTTGCCATTTCATAAGAATTACACATAGTACTCACATACAAATCCTATTTATATTCACTAACTCGTTACAAAAACACCGAAATAAAGTTTTATTATAATAATTAAATGTTTAAATTCGGTCGAATTCACCGTTTTATAGCAATTACACAAAATATCCGCATGAAAATTCTATTTAAATTCACTTACTCACCGTTTCATAACAATTACACATAGTACTCGCATGAAATTCCTATTTATATTAATATATTCACCGTTTTATAGCAATTACACGCAGTTCTCGCATTAAATCTCGTTTATATTCACTTACTTGACACAAAAACACCGATACACAAAGTTTCAGTCAAAATATAAATGATACATAAATACTTTAAAAGAAAATCATTAATCTAACCCATGTTATTATTTACAAATTGGAAATGCTGCAGAGCTCGTAGGAGGGAATACTTAGTAAGAATCCCAAATGGGGTTGTGATGTAAAATATATTTTGCTTCAATTGATTGTGATCGATGATGATGATGTTTATGATGATGATGATGGCCATGATGGTTGTAACGATGATGGTCTTGATAATGGTAATGGTGATGATGATGTTGATGATGATGGTGATAATGATCATGATGAAATACTACTTTAACCATTTGTTCGAATGCAGGATCTACATGTGGGCCACACAATCATCCGTTCCAGATGAATAGCTAAAGTAACTCTGTAGTCTTTGGTCCTCGATTTAGGCTGGAATTGTGGATCCAACTCAAACAGGTTTAGAAATAAATAAAAAATAAAAATATAATAAGTGTAAAGAATTTAATTGAATAACTGATATTGTAACTGATAACTGATATTGTAATCAATTGCAGTGAATAAATTGAATATTTGTTGTGGTAAATTTAAATAGCATACAATTGTTCTGGATAATTAGCTGATAACTATTGCCACCTATAACAGTTGTAATTTCAACTAATTTTAAATTTTTTTTAACATATCAATTTTAACATATGTGACAGTAGTCTTATTAGAAAAGCTTCCAAACTAGAGTAAGTTACTGATTTTTAAAATCATACAAAATATTTATATTATGACTGAAACTTCATTTTTTATATATCTAAGCTCGTGATTTAATTTTAAGTTGTATAAAATTTAAAAAAATATATTCTTAGTTAAAATTATTTTCTCAAAATCACATTTCAACTCAATACAATATAGAAAAAATAAACTCCAACAGATTAATAAGCATAAGCGGATAGTAAAATTTGCCCCATATATAAATACTTTTAAAACATGCTATACAAAAATCAAAGTCAAAAACTGGCCTAATACATTTGCTAATTTCCCTTTTTATAGGGCCCGAATAGTAATCCTAGTTCCAAAGGCACAAGAGCTGACTATCGAAATGTTTTATACCACATCGTCTGCATGACGATTTATTTCCACAACGAGCATAAATAACAGTTTTTGTGATCCTTGTGACATATTGTATATTTCACAATTGATAGTCTGTCACACATTGAACAACAAGCCCACGTTCAAAATATTTCACGGTAGAAACGATAATTTAAAATTAAAAAAAGATTTCACCTCAGAGCCAAATCTTAGTATTTATATTACTAAGTATGGTTAAATATTCAGATCCCTAGATCATGAAGTGTGTAATTCAGGAACTTATTTTAAACAAATTATCGTAAACTATCTAGTAATATTTTCACTAAAATAAATTTAAAGCAACAAGTATTTTGCATTTGTTTTTAAATGTCACCCACCTACTATCTGTCAACAGTCAATAGTTAAAATTAAATTAAAAAGAGAGAAAACTACATTGAGGAACTAACCTTGTAAAGTACACACAGTATAACCGAAAAATTGTGGTAAACTAGTATCCTAAAATCTAATGGAACAATTTACTTCCTATAATTATATACTGTTCACTTCACTGAGGACACAAAATCACTGAAATTAATATACATAAAATTTTATTAAACCATTAAACATTCCAATTAGATCAAATTCACCGTTGTATACCAAATACACAAATTACTTGCATGAAAATCCTAATTATATTCGCTACCTCGACACGAAAAAACCGTGATAAAATTTTATTATAATTATAATATATTTAAATTCGGTCGAATTCACCGTTTTATAGCAATTACACAAAGTACTCGCATAAAAATCTTATTTATATTCACTTACTCGAGACACAAACACGAAAATACAATTTTATTATAGAAAATGAACGTTGAAATCGGTCCAATTCACCGTTTTATAGCAATTACATAAAGTACTTGCATGAAAATCCAATTATATTCACTACCTCGACACGAAAAACCGTGATAAAATTGTATTTTAATTATTAAATATTTAAATTCGGTCGAATTCACCGTTTTATAGTAATTACACAAAGTAGTCGCGTAAAAATCCTTTTTATATTTATTAACTCGACACAAAAACCGTGATATTAAAATTTATTAGAATAATAAAACTTTGAAATCCGGTCAAATTCACCGTGTTAAAGCAATAACACAAAGTACCCGCATGAAAATCCTACTTAAATTAACTAACTCACCGTTTTATATCAATTACATTAAGAACCCGCTTGAAAATCCTGTTTATATTCACTTACTCGACACAAAAACATAGACATACAATTTTTATTAAATTTTCAAACAATTAAATTCTGTCAAGTTCATCGTTTTATAGCAATTAAACCAGGCTCCTGCATGAAAATAATATTTATATTCCCTTACTCACCGTTTAATAGCAATTACACAAAATACCTACCAGTAAATACTTACCGTTTTATAGCAATTATACAAAGTGTTACATGAAAACCATATTTATATTCACTTACTCGGCACAAAACACCGAAACAAAGTTTTATTTGAATAATTAAATTTTTAAATTCGGTCGAATTCACCGTTTTATAGCAATTACACAAAGTACCCGCATGAAAATCGTATTTATATTCACTTAATCAACACAAAAAACCCGAAAGAGTATTTTAATAAAATAATTAAACGTTTAAATTCGATGGAATTTACCGATTTATAGCCATTACACTAAGTATTTGCATGAACATCCAATAGAATTGTATTAAACAGTTAAACGTTCCAATTCGATCAAATTCACCGTTTTATAATAAATACACAAAATACTTGCATGAAAATCCAATTATACTTTTCTTTAAGCTATAGCTTTGTTTAATGTTTTAACATCCACAAACTTAGCTTATCCAGTACAATCAATATGGAGGTCTTTTCGATTTTCGAGCGTGGATATGATCATAGCAAATCCACGTAAAGCCTCTGAAATGGTCTTTCTATGCATCGCTTTGGTGTCATTCGAGGAGTAAGATTCTGACTGGCAGCTTTTAACATTCACATGAAACACATTTGGTAATATAGTCATAGACTTATTTGGTCATGCGAGGCCAGAAATAGAAGCGAATTTGTTCTAGCGTTTTTCGAATTATGACGGGTGTAAGTTCGGCAGAAAACAACAATTTCCATACTAAAATGTCCTTTAATTCTGAATGACGTTATGGTTCCAATCTTGCATAAACTTTACTATGTAGTATTCGATGGTATGGATACGTTAAAGAAGAAGCTTCAATTTTTACTAACATTTTCACGTAGTCAGGCTCTCCAAAGTATTCAGAGTCTACTTTTATAGCGTCGACAGATTATTCATTAGTTCTTGTAGAATGGCGCAGTGTATCCATGATAGAGCATCTGGAACCACATTTAAAGAGCCTCTCTGATGTTCAATGACAAAATCAAACGACTGGAGTTTCAAGTTCTACCTAGCTAATCGGCCACTCAATTACGCTGATTAATGCTGCCTAACATTCTAATTCAGACACACAAAAGTTACGTTGAGCTCGGTCTAATTACTCTGAAACGAACGCTGTTGGACGTTCTTGGTGGACCTCGGCTTTTTGAAAAAGAACCTCTCCAATTTCTTCTGTACTGACGTCACACCTGATGAAAAATGGTTTTGAATGGTCTGGATTTATTAATAACGGTGTCGATAATTTAACAAATTGGTGATAGGTGCCGATATTTCTGCGAAATTTGGTATAAACCTTCGGTACCAAACCAGCCATTGCCCTGCAATGGACGAGGTTGTTTGACGGTGATTGGACTCGGAAATCCATAAATATCTTCGATCTTCCCAGGATCAGTACGGAGACCGTTCATCAAAATTCGCCGCATCAAAAATTTACTTTTGGATAAGTTTTTTGTCACCCCTGCCAGCCGTTAATAGTTTAGCTACTGTGTTTCATGATATTGGTGGGGTATGACTTTATCCATTAGCCTATACAGATACTTTACGGCACATTGCATAATCCGAACGGCATCACAGTAAACTGGTAAAGTGGTCTACCAGGTACTGTGAAGGCCGTTCTTTCTCGTGAAGCCATTTCCAAAAGGATTTGTCAGAAGGCATTCTTGAGGTCTAATGAGCTAATATATCCGGTGGAAGACCTATTAATCCATCGATATGTGGGAGTGGACAAGCGTCTTTATTGGTGAACTGCGTTTAGCTTTCTTGAGTCCAAGTAAGAACCGAACAACTGAACGACTCTTCGATTACACAGATTTAATCATTTGCGTCCAATTCGTTATTCATTAACTCCTGAATTGCTGGCCACGTTATAAACCGTCGTAATAAAACCTTCGTTATCAGACAGCCTGACTCCCTTCAATCACATGTTCGACTAAATTAGTTCGTTCTAAGCTATGAACGTCAAAAGAGGGGAAATTTTTCTTTCTTTTTTTCGAGTGTTTTGTTTGTGAGGGTGTTAAGTAATGATGATTGGTTTCCTCAATAAAAGGCATAGAAATTTTATTATTGATGGTAGGGCGCTAATTTAATTTGGCTCAAAAATCAAAACCTAAATACAATACTCCTAATAAACTTGGCGCCGGATGAGCCGCGTTCGACTTCTGGTTTAAATCATACTTGGCGCAATTTAAATAGTTTGGTTTCTTAACTTCAAGTTTACCACAACCGAAATGAAATAATCATTTAGGATACTTCCTGACACTCTTAGTATCGATGTCCATGAAATCTTTACAGTTCCAACAAACTAAGTTGTTGGCCTGCAATGGATTCCGTTCAATTTTTCAAAATTTCATTGATGATATTGGTTCATCATCTGGACTCTCATGATCTGTAATTTCGTTAATGTGTTTCATTTCGCATTCACTTTCATGACTGCAAAATCTCGAGAGAAAAGCCGTTTGCATCTGTCTCCAATTTGCATTAGGATTATCACGAGCGAACACCCAAAGTCATTTTT